>WURT03063502.1:0-11209 GCA_009936505.3 Holothuria glaberrima | reverse complement strand
ATGGGCCACATGGCGGAGTCTGTGAACAATGTTCTTTCCTATTGGAGGAAAACTAGATTCTTACTAAAAAGGAAATCTCCTGAACTGTATACAGGGGCACATTTTTACGGGTTACCGCATAGTGAATTATTATTCGGCGCCATCAAAATGTAGTTAATGAATGGAAATAAGGTAGACTTACTAGCGATGTATGTATGGTTTACTATTATAGTCGCAACAAAAGGAATCAATGCAAGCTGGTGATTAAAGCATTTTAATTAACCCTCCGCAGTCACTTCCTGCATTATTGATCAAAGCAAATTTGTATAAGTTCAGTTATTCGAACAACCATCTCTTCGCTCCGTTAAGTGCCTTCTTTGAGTAACGATCAGTGTTGGAAACATGAAGCTATCATTTAAGCTCTCCTAGCTCAAATTTAAATAGTCATGCTATAGAACTTTGAAAATGCCATTAGAACCCGCATTCTGAGCTTTAACAAGAGAAGCATATCCAAGTCCAGGATGAAAACTTCTCCAAGGAACTAGAAGGCGGGGAAATAGCCTGATTTAATGTGTAAGTCAATAGGACCATCTTTAGTAGTACGCTACCTACAGAATCGGTTCCCCATGCCTGATCCCCATAAAACAAAACTGGCAGTGAAGCAATCTTACATGCGTGTAACTCAGGTAACCCAGTCCTCGATTTCTTTTTTTTAATTCCATCACTTAACATGGTAGGTCATCTGGAATCATATATTCCCACCCGCGCTATTTGTATGAATTGTTGCAAGTTCATAGATGTAGTGTGAACAAGCTTTGTCAAACAAAGAATGACGTCAAGACAACAAGGCAAAGTCACCTAGTTAATGGCCAGTGAGAAAGCGGTCTAGTCCAGCTGACAGCTATGTGAGCCACGTTGGAGAAAAGCCAGAGTACCTGGAGGAAAATCTACCTAGCTTGAACAGGATACGAACCCACCCACTTGTCAAACATTGGTGCATATCACTTCTTTTGGACTTCATTATGTAATTATTGTTATCTTAATCCTAGTCTCGGATACCTCAAGTTGAGGATACAAAGAGAATAAATGAAAATGAAACCTGGAATAAACCACGCTGATAATCGAGGACCCTAGAAAATAGTTTCAATCAGTCAATATAGCGTGACTAGACGTCAAGTGAATAGGTACAGTATTTTATAATAGGATCCTGTAAGTAGCACACCACCAATTATTACTTTTAACTCGCAGTACACACTAGAGTCGGTTCGCTTTGTTGCCTCTAGACTCTGGTAATTTAACCCCCTCCCCTTTACTGAGAACACTGTGACCTTAGTATCTCTAGTTTGCAGAAGCCTATGTACTTTTCCTCTTTTCATTTAAACACACTTTATGCTTACTTTTAGGTTCTTTGTCATTTAACTGAGACCCAGAAATGATGTCGCATACTTTGATCTTTTTTGAGTTAATTGTACATCTTCGTATTGGAAAAATACTCTCTGAAAATATATATGATATTAAATCTCTGGGCTCTTTTGCTGTTTTGACGATTTTTTTAAAATGTGGTAGTGTAGTAACAGGCTTGTCTGTAGTTTAGAAAATTATATCCTTGGAGTTTTATTGCAGATGCTTTGCATCTGCATTTGAGTTACGTCCATCAAGTTCACGACGTTTAAGGCTGTTTATTGAAAGTTGTACGTGAGTGCTTGCAGCAACCGAACAGACACAGAATCGTAAGCAAAACTATGAACCCAAAGCAAACCATTAGATAAAAAAGGTTCACAGAATGAAGTAAATTCATACTCAGATTTGAGTAAAATTCCAAAAGGATTTACATATATATATATATATACATATAAATGAACAAGAAAAAAGAAGAGATCAGTCTCATAGTTGAAAAACAAGAATACAGATTCGAAAAATGAATTTTATTGAAATCTTTGGTCCTCCTGGGACCTTCTTCAGCAATTACTAGACTTTAAGTGCGATATTAAGAGTCCATTGTGCAAGGAAACATACTATTCAACTTAGCAAACATGTACTGTTAGACTAAACGATTAATGAATCGACGATAATACAATAATTTAACAGAGACTAAGTTGGTTGAGTACAATACCAACAGCTTTGACAACAAAAAACGTGTTTTCAAAGGGTTAAAGTTGTTTGTAAAAGTACAAAGTACCGTCGGTAATTCTCCGATTGCGACTTCCTCTGTTTATCTGTTTAATTGTGGTATTATAATATAGGTAAACATGTTTATTACTTAGAGTACGAAGGGGTTGTATTTTATAAAATGCGCCCTTAAGTTTGGTTGTTTGGTAAGCTTGTTGCTGATTCGCCCCATCTTGATTTCGTTATAACAAGTGACAATAAAAGCAGGCCTTCTCAGGGCAACAAAAAAATCGTTGTTATGCGTCGTATCAAAAACTATCATGTAAAAAATCACACAACAGTTTCACATCGGTTAAGCCTTATTCCCACTGTCAGTAAAATAATGAAAAAGTTTTTTACTCTTAAAACTTCTCCAGCCTAAAATTTGCGCCCTTCTGTTAAGGTTTGCACATACCGAAAAAACCCGACTTTTATAAATAAAGGTTTTCATATCTTTCTGCCAAATTGTAAATTTATTCATTGGTCGTTAAGGTAGCGCTTCACCTATTATTCTAAAACTTCCTTTGACTAACACAATTCAATTGGTTGGTTTCGTGGCCTCTGAACCATTGGGGTGATCACCAGGTAAATGCTACCCTTAACAGAGAAGTGTCCCAACACCTCCCTGCCCTAAGAAAGCTGAGACAAATGGGCCTTCACCCTATTTTCAAATCTGTGTAACCTTGAAAAAAGTAGGACGTCAACCTGATCTATGACCCTAACCGGCTGTTGAAATTTTGATTCAAAAAGTTTTGTACACAAGGGTGTTGATTCCTACATGTTCGCTCCATTAAAAATGTCATTTTACATAGCCGCGCGATACAATGCAATGCAAATAACTCTACAATACTTCTTTATTGTTTGCAAAATGAGTACTGCAGTTAAATTGTTACAACGTCCACATTACAATTTGAGCAAAATGCTTTTTGCCAGATGGATATACTCTGTGCCTTTAAATACTTTGTGGGCGCCAACTTTCTGGGTTTACACCTCCGGGAATACCTTTTAGTTGGTGCGCTATCTGTAGGAGTACATAAAAGTACACATTTCACACAAAACTTACTTGAAACAATCAGTACCAGATACAGCAATCCAGATGTGATGAAGAGAAAGTAAAAATTGAAAAACTCCTTCCACATTTTATCTTGGTCTCTTCTTTCTTTCAAAGCCATGATTCTTCCTGACAAGGACATTTGATGAATAACGTCCTTACGTTGAATTCAGCTAAAAGAACCAAAAAGGGAAACAAAGAAAGATTAAGAGATGAAGAAACGGAATTTGGAATTGAGGTTGACCTTGAGTTGGAGTATGGAAGTCCACTGTATTGTACACAGAATCAACTTCGGCTAAGGGATTTGTGAATTCTTAGGCTGTGTTCTGTCCTAGCCTTTCGGCAAGGTTTGACAGTGGGGGTACCAAACTCATTTTGAAAGTCACGACGATGTGAACCGAAAACAACGTTTCATCATACATTTTTACAATGCATGCACAGCTTCATAAAGCGTTGAACTGGTTATATGTTTAGGAATCCTCATTGTTTAAGTGTTTTACCTATTTTGTTAGAGTGTAATTGAAGGGGCTGATTTCTAAAGGAAGAGTTGGCACTTCTACTCTTTGAAAATTTTTTTTGTCTAAAGTTTACCTATATAGATCCAAAATTGGTTATCTTTGGTGAAGCTTTCGACTGATACCGTAAACCATAAGTTTAATTTTTAACTGAATTGGCACCCAAACAAGGCTGGTACCCGGTGTGGGTTACTCCTCAGCGCTGTAAGGACGCCACTGGGGACCGCCATCGGTTGGAGTGTAGCCGTAACGTTGGCCTTGGAAGAAAAGGTTTGGTCGAAATTGTACGTTTTAGACCTTAAGCTACATCTAAACATTGTATAAGTTTTAGATTACATGCATTAGAAATAAATTTAGATTCCAAGAAAAAGTTAGGTTTAATTTAGAGGAAAAATGCAGGCACCCCAGCTTGAATTAATGTACCCGGGTATCTTATTTCACACATGGCTTTTGAGAATTGTTTTACAATATATTTCTCACAAAAGTGTAAAATTAACGTATAGAGTAATTCCTTGGTTTGCATTAAATATGCAATATATATGTTCTAACATATCATCCTTGAAGTGAAATTTAAGGGCCTGAGGGTATTTGTGAGATTTATCTGTTGTTACTTTACAAGCTCATTGAGTTGAGCTCACAATGAAAGGTAACAATAGGCTTTTTTACCTTTAATCAGCGAATATGCCGGTATTATCAAGGGGTGTATCGCCCTTACAGGAAAGGATGGTTCATTTGTGTATGAGTCATTCTAGCACCCAAAATATGCAAATATCCCTGAGTTTCAGGGGCTTCCCCCTGAACCCTAGGGGTGAGAATTTTGTTAATGTACTGGGGAAATTTTCGCAATATAAAGTGATATAAAACATTAATAACATTACTAATTAATAAGGCTACTTTTCGGTGCGCTTCCCGGGCATTCATCGTACGTGGCTTTTTTGTGTTTATCTATTCCCATTTTACCTAGGACTGTTGCAGTAAAATTAAGCACTTACGTCGAATGCACCCCTCCCGCTATCCATACGTCCTACATAAAAGTTCCTTACATCACCAAAGCGGTTAGCCTTTAATGTCAGTATAGGCTATTATGAAAACAAAAATGGTCAATTTAGGATACTTTGTCAGTTATTTTGCATTAAACACTGTTTTAAAGGTAGTGAATTTTTTATTTTAATGCCCAAAAATAAAGGAAATACATGAAATTTTCTAGGGCCTTATCCTCTCGTCCTCCATCAAAGCGTTGAACGTTACGGGAGCCCCAGGGAGGAACCATAACACCAGGGAGGAACCATAACATTCTGGGAAAGAAGAATTTCCACACCATGGGGGCCTTTGGCGCTGTTGAGTCAGCTGACCCATAAAAGTGTCCATATGACAAAATTATGGCTATGTGACTGAAGAGTTACCCTTTTCTTTGTGTGCGTTTGGTTGCCACGGAGTATGCAAAAGATGCCCTAGCAAAGAGAAGAACAATCTTCACTGGCAAAATCGTCTGGTACTAATAAACGTCAGCAAAACATTGCCATATCAGACATGGAACCCCCCCCCCAAAAAAAGATGCAGAACTCCTCCCTCCTGGCCCTATTCAATGTGAACTTCTTAGATCCAACACGAATTGGTTTATGAGTGGAGGAAGTGGAAGCAAAGAAGAACCCATTAATGGAGACAAAGCTGGTGTATTGTTTCACAAACTTTGGCAGGATTTATAGAGATACCATGTTCAGGCCTAAACGATTATAAATTATCAGTAGAATTTATAGGGATTTTCATGAACAAAATGTTAAATATTATTTCACGTAAGAATAGTAAAGCTCCATGGGCTTACATTGCACCATGGGGACAGGGAAAAGGGAGGACATGTGCCCTTCTGTGCTTTCCCACTTGGAGCCCCGCCTGACAAAAACGGTGACTTATCAACACATTTTTCTACCGGACTTTCTGCTAAATCGTTTACAAAACGTGAGCATCGAAGGTCCCTTGCAAGTAATGGTTAAGAAAGACTACAGGTACTGTTTTCACAATGACCTCAACGAACCTTATTGCACTCAAAAAAGACTCTTCAACTTTGTTGTTAATATGTAAAAAAGTTCACCAGTATACTGTAACTTAGCAGGTACGTTAAATTCAGGAAGCTCAAGCTGTAACATAAGTCTAAATCTATACATATGTGTGTGTAACACGTGTGTAACAGGTATACACATTATGAATTTACCAGTTTAACTCCCAATCTCCAAAGCTTTTCCAGCTATTGAGGAATAAATGTTGATGCTTATCTAACGAAACTTTGAGTGGTCAATTGAGGAATAGTTTGTGATATTTTTATTGTATAACTAATTAATTCTTATTTTCCTTTTGTAAATGTTTACATGACCAAAAGTAGTCCTTTTAAAATTATTAACAGGGTGTTTGCTCAGGTAAATCACTTTATGGAGATGAAAAAATGATTCTATTTTGAAAAAAAATGCAGTAACCTTCAGTAGGAAAAACATAGCCTTTCAAAAATCTGAAACTGATTAGTAAAAAAAAGATATCAATTACTGGGCAATCTTCAACTTCCAATTGATAATATAAACTTTGACATTTTATACTAAACCTTCGATTATCTGTCAGGACTGGAGTTGGGCCAATGCATGGCAATATGCCAAAACAAAACATAAAGAGACAAAAAAGAAGGGACGGAAGATGGGAGAGAGGGATAATGCGACAGGTTAAGTAGATCGCTACCATCTGTTGACGTTTATTGTATTGAAAAAGGGTTTTACATTGCCAGAAATGTCAGTTGCCGTGCCTTACAAATTCCATCTGATCATTTTTTTTAATTATACGAATTTAAACAGATCGATTTGAAAAATAATTCTTGAAGATTCTGGGAGGGAAGGGAGTTAACTGCCTGAGTTCGCTTATCCCTGATGTGTACGGTCATCGACCAAAGGAATACATATTTCATAGTTGTAACAAAAGCTATTGTAATTTTAGACTTTCGGCACAATTTAAAAGTATACTCAAAATATTATTCAAAAAGAAAAAACTAACATTTCACTGAAAACAGTTTGCATTTCACAAACCGCACCGATGAGTTTGCATGACGGGATATTAAAATCTATGATTACCTCCTGCAAGCACTGGAAAACGATCAATACCATACCTTTGTGGGTGACAATAATAACGCAATAAATTTTCTGATCTGGTGATCCGTATCCTCTAATGACAATCTGGAAACAGTCATTTCAACGCAGTAAAAGTCCTTAACGCGTTGTTGAGCATGGTTGAAATTAACTGTCTCGTTGATCACTCGGTAGCAGTATGCCAATCGTTGCAGTGAGCATCGTCGTTATAAACATGGTAGTCTTCAAACAAACACATCAAAGAATATGTTAATGAGACACGAATATCTTTCTATAGTGTGATTTTTTTTTTTGAAAATTAGGACCATGTCATGGTAACTGTGTACGCCAGCAGGATATCACAATGTGGGCCGGAGGAGACCTTCCCATTTTCTTTCAATATAAGGTTGCAACAGTTTTAGGCAACACGAGGGACAAGCAAGGCCATATGGCAATTAACATTCAACCAAAGTTTTATTTAATTCAGAGGAAGCACCTGCAGAAAGGAGTGTTGAAGGTCCTGTTTTCCAGTCAAGTGGAAGAATAGACGCTTTTTAGCGCATTTCTCTCTCTTTTTTTTTGTTGATGTCCTGAGGTCATGTGGACAAATAGACTTATTTTGCCGCATTGCTTTTTGTGTATGTCCCCTCGTTAGGTGCCGCATTGGATATTTTGTGGCTTAGTCTTCCGGTGACATGGAAGAATCAGCGCATTTCACGGCATTGTTTTCTTACGTCCGTGTTTTATGTGTAATTACCTTAGCTATCAACTTCTCCCAAACCGATGACCTCATAATTTTGAAACCGAGATTCTTAATCCACCAAGGTCAAAGGTCGTAAATTTTGAATAAAATTAGTGTGTGTGCTTTATTTCAAATATTACATTGCATAGAAATACTACAGCCAAAAATAATAGGTAAACAACACAGACCTTTACAGACATGTTTGGTGTACTTTGGAACAAATTCGCAGCAAGCAGCAATTAGCTCTAACTCAAAGATCGAAAGTAGAAGAGTTCAAATGAGACTTACGGTTGATAAATGCTATTTGATGACGTACGGTAAATCGCAAACTGTGGCAAATAATGAAATTGTGCAAGAGTTCGAAAAATTCAATAAGCTCTTCTTAAAAGGAGGAAATCCATATTCTATTACAGAAGCGCCCATAGCTTCAGATTTTAATGATTAATGTTAACAGAGCATCTTTAAGGACTACATGACAGCTGTCAGTAGGGGTAGTTGTGCCTTCTAGGAACTTCCACAAGGCGCTTCAGGGCCACGAAACGGACCTCGGTTAGGGTTGTAACTCAATGGATGAATTGTAAGTGGCGTTCAACTTCTAGGCAATCATGTTTGTGATGTGCTTTGTCAGACGGGATATTTTATCATGTGGAGAGAACTTCAAAAGTGCCGTCAAGAGTTTCTTAGACAGCGGCTCAGCGCTGGAAAGAATTTAAGTCTGTCTACACACCTGTTTACCACAATCGAGAACTCTTCAAGTTCGGCATGGAGTACAGGGAAAGTGGTTAACATAAGGAATTTTCCATTTCCCCGATTCAGCGCTGGCTGGATCAACGAAAGTCCGCAGCTGCACATAATCATTTTAGCAAAAACTCGCAAAAACAGTTGGAATTGAGCTTCAAAGCTCCATTCAACAGTTTTCAAATGCTTGATTAACTGAAAGCAACTTCCTGAGGAGCTCAGACCGTGCAAGAATGTATCCAGGGAAACAAAAGTTTGTACTTGCATGTAAATTAAGGAATACCGCATATAGAGGGATTTCATGCAACGTCACGCGATTTGGATTGCCATGGACTGAAGGGCAAAACACACACGCAGGAAGGGTATTCACAGTACACGCTAAAGGCATAACCACATATACTACAGTGACACAATGGCTGCGTTCCCTTCAAAACAAAAGAGACGCGCGATCACATATGAGATTGGTAGAACCCCTCTGTAGGGATCCACGACCAGCCAGGCTAGTCCCGTTGATCTAATGGTATTTCAAAAAGTAACGACAAAGCATCACTTTTTAGGGTGTATTCCCTGAATTACAGTTAAGAATTGGGAAAAAAGTGTGGCTACGCTAGATCCTGAATCTGTAGTGTGTGTGTGTTTGTTTTTTCTCAAAATGTGTGTATAGCTTTGAAAGGGATATATTCTTATCACATTTACTAACATAATTAAAACCGATAAATCCGTTGGTATTATTAGTCCATTCAGCGCCACCATAAACTCAAGCAATATCTTTAATTACCAATATATCATAGGTTAAAAATGGTGTATCGTTTGTAAGGACGAATTAGTTATTCGTGTAAACAGTGGATTTCCTTTTTGAGAAAATAATGAAGACACTCATTACGTAATAAAGAGTTACCTATTATTCCATAGCCTATAAATAATGGTTTTACAGTTACAAAACTTTTCCACCACAAAAGCAGCATTTTCCTTTGACCAAAAACAATGGTTGACCTATATAACTGCATTTTGCTCATTTACTGTTTTCTAAAATTGTATTTCTAAAGTGTCAATAGCTACTGTTTCTCACAAAGTGCATGAAGTATGACAACAGTAGTTATCACGTTCATTTGTATCTACTCAAGGCATGTACTTAAAACTTGCCCTTGCTTGTGACCTTCTTCTGCAATATTGTTATTGAGAACGACTACAGTTACTGTTAAACAAGCTAAAGCTGCATATTGTCTATATAACAACCTCAAAGAGGTAGCAAAAAGTGACCAACTAGGTTGGGTGCACAATTGTCCCAATTGGTCAAAATTTTGACCATTTGTCGGTCAATTTTTGGTGAATAACTACTGAGCATTTTTTCCCCAAGAGCGTTGGGTAAGCTTACTACCCAACAGTTGTTGAAATTTTTATCACTTTATTAGGAAAGATATTATTCAATAATTGAGCAGTTTATCTTTCGGTGTTATCTGTACCCTATACTGACCCATGATATTTTTCCTATCTTGCTATCTGTTGTAGTTATAAACGAATTACTGGTATCTGGAGCCGTAAGAAGTCTACTCAAAATTTTGTTTTTAAAATAATTTTACCCTGCTCAATATTTTCCGTGTAAACTAAAACATGACACTTTACGACACGTGTGCAGCGTGCACTTACACTGAGAGGCACATTCCAGGTCAGAGCAACCCACCATAAATCCAAAAGCCTTAGTCTTATTTGTTTGGCGTTTCATCTTTATCTGTAATGTCCAAAACAACGAGGTTTAAAAAGCACTGTCTGTGTCCAATGATGCTTCGATGTTTTGTTCTTCCATCACTACATAATTAATAACACCAGACTCAATTGATAGCTAGCGGTTGTTGCATGCGTATCAAAACACTAGCGCCAAAACCATGTGCGTTTATAGATGAAAAATTTTCGAAATCTAGTATATTAACTCCCTTCCGGACGTGATAGAGAATACCCAAAATTCTGGACTCTCGTTGGATATCAGTTCGGCGCTAAAAAACAAATGTCGAATCTCCCACAAACGTGACGGTGTGTTCGAAGTACAAAGTTCAAAGTACTATTTTTACACTTTTTTGGGAAATAGAGCCCGATTTTGTGGCCAGACGGAATGTGCGAGGATTCCTCCTTTGAAAACGTCTAATATTTTAAAAAGATTTTTCAGAGCAATCTACAATGGCTCATAATTAGGAGAAATGTGATGCTAATTCAGGTCAAGTCTGTGCAAAACCTGTCGCCAACGATTTGCCCAACTTTAAGCAATTGATCACCCAACAAGCAGGTAAAGCGAAAATATGCCCAACCGTTGAATGCAATCTTATCACCGTCCCATTTCGACCAATGAATGGATAATGCAATAAATGTGTATTGGCAATGTTTGACCAACACATAACCAAAACGTTTTACCCAACCAAAAACTTGCCCAGTTTTTTATCAGTGAAGGCACTCGTGTTGGCATCAACTCCAACTACGCGTTGTGGCCAGCACATTCATCACACGGCACCTGTAGAGTTCCATCACGATTGTTGTTTCGTTATGCAGTGTACAAAGGCCGTGACCGGCCCGACTTAAACCAATTGGTTACAAACTGAGCCTTAAAACCTCATCTAACTTTGTTCATAATCAACTCAGTTCTCTGTTCATATAGTCACAATGGAATTCTGTAGGCAATCGTGTTGCGATCAAATGTGTAACTACGTAGTCTACGTACACGTTGTGGCACACATTATACTCAGCATGCCATACGGCACCCGCATCCAGCTCATATCACATTAAACTTTACGATAAATTCATCCGCTAATTACTTCGTTTGCGAATTTCAAGTGATGTATTCTTATTGTATTAATGAGAAAGCAAGCGATCATTCAACTAAAATTTCTTTCTGAAATAAAGACTGTCGGCATTTCATCAATCAGTAACATTTCACTCTACATTACAA
>WURT03063492.1:0-13750 GCA_009936505.3 Holothuria glaberrima | reverse complement strand
GCCGCACAAGTAGTCGAAAAAGCACGTGACAACGAAAGCAATCCCTACAATCGAAGCTGTGGGCTTCGATTAAATATAAGACAAAACTACTACAACAAAACCTTCCATCGTAGAATAAAATGATTTCAATACTGTTTGGAAAACGATTATCCACTTTCGTACGAAAACAGCTTCTAAAATAAAGAAGCTAGCAGTATCACTCAATTTCTCAATATTTCTTTGTAACTCTTTCATGGCCATCACAAGAAATATCCTCATTAAACTTGTAAAATTTCTCATTAACTTATCCCGAAATTTTTACGTGGCTAATAAATTGCAGGGTACATAAAGAAATAGTGGGAATGATAAGCTGTTATGAGATGAAGTGCCACTGATCGTCGGTGTCATTTATCCGTGTTAGTTTCGCCGGCACTACATGAAACTAGCATCTCGAACAAGGGAGTTGTGCTCAAATTGCCACTCCAGATACTCCCTGATTATGGTAAGATGTAGATAGATAGGCCTGGAATCATGAGATAATACGTTTCTACGAAACGTGACCTGATGACGGACTCAAAAGGTATAAAACAAACTATCGACAACTTATCAAATGTCATGGAAGCGGGTTTATTCATGTGCTGTCAATGTGAATTTATATACTGTGTAAATGTAATGTTACAAGCTTACAAGTCCCTCTTTGTTTAAAGAAAATGTTTAAAGAATTGTAATGCAAAATTTTCTTTATTCTAAGAAGAGTAAAGGCGAAAGTAAACAAAGAATGGGGATGCTTTTATCTGTTTGTCAGAATAAATAAACACATTTAAATCACTATTAAGGGCTTAAGTAAATTTAGTCTAAACATGGCTAAAATGTGTAGTCTTGTTACGTTGAATTCAAAGAAAACCAGCGTTACCGAAATAGAACCAAAAGAGGTAACCTGTGGGTGACACAGTGACGGCTGTCATGATTACGTCACGCCAGCTGTTAATGTCCTCTAGTTCATTGATGCAGACAGTGGGTGCGTTTTTGTCAACTGTTAGTGTTAGTTTTTGATTGACGGGTCTATTGCGACGTCACCCGAATGACTCGTTCGCCATGGTAATCATCTAACAGAACTAACAGCCTCAACTGGTTGTTAGTTCCGTTAGAACTAGACCACGCCTACTAACAGTCGACTAAAACACACCCTGTAGCGTGTAAACATACTTTCTAAAATATGTGTCTCTATCTTACATTCTTCGAATCACGCCCACTGCATTACGGTGACTGAATAATAACCTAAATGAATGAATAGATTGCAGCAACTTGCAATTGAGGATATTAATCTCTTATCATGGCCGTACACGGGTTGCGACATGCCGTGTCCCAAAATTTCGAGTCACGTGACACATGGAGCCATTTTGCCTCCAGGAACCAAATAGTCAGTACGTTTTCGGCTAACGCGTCCATACGTACATACGTACGTTAAATGCACGGCAACATCATGGCAATTACAAGCGACTATGTTGATGAGCACCCTGTTCTGATTTTAACCGAAATCCTGTCAAACAAATGTAAACATGGTAGGATGCTGTGCATGAGGGTGTAGAAATCGCCTAGAAAATGGCAACAAAATGTTCAGATTATCCAGAAATAAGACGCGAAGAATCTGTTTTAGCTATATAGAGAAAAAACACGTTTTATGATTTTTTTTTAAGGTTGAATCGTAGAGCAGAATAACACACTTTGCAGTTTTTTTTTAAAAACAAATGCAGTGGAAGGATACCGTCTAATAAGCACGACACAGATGATTTTTGGTTGAAAGTAATGAGTATTACAGTCAAGTTACGCATATATATAGTTTCTGTTTTCCATTAATTTTTTCTGTTGCTGGGGGTTGAAAAATTGTCGAAAATTTAGATGTTCCTTTTCATGGGCTGGGAAAAGGATTTAAACTGACTGTTTGGAGGATTATCCAAAGAATTTTCCAGTGGGCAAGTATTAATCTGTCTTTCATGTCACAACCCGTAATATCATATTTAATCGTCCCTCGCTGGTGTGTCATTAGATATATAGGAACTCTTAAGTCAACTCTCTTGGCTAGCACGCGCTAGCACGCGCTAGCACCAGACCCATTCCGGTCATGGCGGTGAACGATGTAGGCAAAATTGTTGAAATCTTAACGGGAAAGTGATCAAGTTTTATTCAAAGACATCGAGACATTAGAATCCGAGACCGAGGCCAAGCTGCGACATGAATTACCGAGGCCGAGGAAGAGTCCGGGAACTTAGATCTCGGCATCGAGCCGGCCCCGCTGAGCCTACAACACTGACGTTACCCTCTTTCCTTGTATCTTGCATACACTTGTAAGCTTACTAATGCAGCTTCTCATAGTGAAGCATTGTCACTGTATGCCAATCACCTTTTGGCTATTTAAACTTCATGGTATCTACGCTTGAAGATTCTTGTTTTCAGAAAACACATGTTCATACAGTATTGCACCCACACGTCATGAATAAAAGTGAGGTCCACCCCATCTTCTAATTTGTATAAGCCGACACGAAAGCCAAGGAGTACTTACTTTTGTGCATAGTGACATCCCTGTTTAGTTTGTAGTTTGCTGGGGCCTTACAAAACAGTCTGCTTGAAAAAGAGCACTTGTTATCCAATGAAGGCCGCAACTCCAGCCCTAGTGGCATACCTATTTTTCATACGAGGACATCGTGGTAGGACTATGAGGGACTGCAATTATGTGTTGGTTAGATTGGTTATATTGAGAGGGGCATGAGATGGGGTTTACGAGGGGAGCAGAAGGGGAAATGCACCCTCGAGATCCCCATGTAGCTATGCTACTCCTTTCACCCCTGTTAAACTGTTATGCCAACTTGAGGTGATTACATTGTCTTAAGTAAATCATGGTTACTTGTAATACAAAGTCCTGAACAACACTGCATTTCATCTATTGATCTATTATCCCCTGGCCTCTCTCCCCACCCTACCCCACCCCACCCCAGTCGATTGCCCTTCCAGCGATATCAAAAACACAGTGTGGAAATACTAGTGCAGTCACTCTTTACACTTTGAGGACTGTTCTTTAAGTTTTTTGTTTTGGTCCCACGTAAAATAGCAGGTGAAGGCTGATATCACTACCCCGGTACCCCAGTTCCCTTTTTCTCACCCCCTCCCCGACCCTTTGAAATTCGTATTTATCCTTTGAGTGTGACATGATTATTAATAAAATCTCCATTAAACATGATTTATTTCACCAAATAAGTTCAGACTAGCAGATCATTACCATAGTTTAACTAATCTATTTGCACGTACGTACAATACTCTCGCAGTTGGAGGCAAAATGGCGTCAAATAACCAGTGTTGTCGCAACCCTCTCTATATAGGATCCCTATTCGGCAGGGGGGCAGAGCGCCACCACAAGGGGGTATTTAGTGTGCCAAGAAAAAATGTCAAAACTGATGCCCATGCATATTGCTGGAAAATGGCCCTTACAAGTAGTTTTTATAACCAATGATTTTAAAATATCAGTGTGAGAGAATTTACTCTGATTTATTTTGAGGGGGGGGGGGCAACTGCCCGGCTTCCCTCCGCTATGTACTGCCATGTCTCTTATACTACATTTATCTGCATTAACCTTCGATGACATTAAAATGTTTAAATTGGAAAAAGGCTACTTAACATACCAAACTTTTAATGTTTACACACCGATATAAATACTATCACTTACTTGTCTCTTTTCTGTATGAACCGGTATATACTACATATCGACAATATTCTTCAGTTCTTGCCAAGTTACGATTTTCTCATCACGTTTCACATGCAGAGCCATGGGCGGCTATCCCGAGGGAAAGGGGGACATGTTGAGAAATCGCCCATTGACTTTGATTTTTCACGCGGTAAATTATTTGAAAATGAGACATGCCCCCCCCCCCCAATATTGAGAACAAATCGCCGCCCTTGTACAGAGCAACATGAACTCATGTAAGAGCAGTTTTGGGGAGTCTCCCGTTTAAGGAAAACCAAAATTCTCCCGATTGGGGGAGGGGTGGGGCAGGAAAGCTTATGCAACACACTGTAACCGCTTGCAATCACAGCAAAGACAAGGTTAAGCTAGAACGAAGACTCAAGAACTCGATCAAGAACAATTTTCTCAAAAAGCGGCGTGGTGAACCAATGATTAGGGCTTGGCTTTTCGGTAGCCATGGCAATACACCTACTTGTATACATTTAATTCCATTACATTAGACCGACAAATTTTGTCAGATGGTTCGAAAGCCTATTCAGCACTGAAAATGTGCACAAAGAACGTTTGGATTGTGGTTAAAATAGGCAATATGTCCCAATATGACCAATTATTCTCCCAATCGGAAGAAAACTAGATTTTCTCAAGAGGGGGAATCACCCGAACTGTAGAGAGCATGCATCAGAATCAATATATCGCAAATTTCATGGATAACGATGGCGAAGCAGGAAGGTAATATCACCTTCCTGGTCGAAGCAGTAGCCGATATAGTAACTCTCAAATGCAGATTTACAAATTTGATTTATCATGGAGCTGATGAAGCCTATAATACGATTTACCTTATCATTTTAAGAAAAGTACTTTGGTAAATTTGGTTTGAAATTGTCACGTGCTGGTAAGTTGAAAGCATTTCAGGTGAATAAAGGTGTCACGCCTTCGAACTTTTTATGCGACAAGGGGTGATGGGTGAAAGGTCTTTCTTTCAGCAACCGGAGCCAAACGACCCTATGCCCATGGGGTCCGGGTGGAGCCACTCCACTCACCAATCCGCACATGAATGCGCAACCTTGTAGTTTGCGTTGCTACATGATTGTGGATACAATTGTTTAATTTTGTCACCCTGTTCGTGCTGACTTTTTTGTTAACAATTTTGTGTGCAAATTTTTAAATTTTTATAAACAGTGAATTGTGCCAGGAAAACAGAATCGTCCAATGCGTTTTGCAGCGTGCTACACACCTTTACCCCCAGCGCCGCCATCTTCTGACCAGAAAACTTAGTATTTCTCCAACCAATGATATTGCGATGAATGAATATGAGACATCTATTTTTGGCTAAGACCATGCTTCTAATTTAAGACAGTAAGATCTTATTTCTTGATAGCAGCATGGTGCTTCCATTTAAAGGACTGTCGTTGGTGCAACTTAAATTTTAGGGTCACTGAACTTTAATATTCTGGGTTTTGGCATGTTAGGTAATTTTAACGTTAATTTTCTGAGACAGATATATCAGTTATAACGTTTGGAAGAAAACCTTCAAAGCAAACTGAAAATTACTGAGAATCGGATGGGCGGGGGTGGGCGTCCAACGCTTCCGAAGGGTCCTGACTCGTTCGGAGTAGGCTACACTCTGCAATGTTTGTCACTTCAACATCATTGACAGACGTCATTAGGTGATAAGAGTATCTATGTATGTGTTGAAACGACAACTCGTGTTAAAGTTTTCCTTTAGCTTCAATATAATAACACTTTTTGGAAGTAAAACGTCACCTTATTTGGCTGCGAATTTGTTGTATTTCGGTTAAATCAACACTATTTTCTTTCTATATTGATTGCCTTTTAAACGTCAAAGTAATACTTGATAAGTTAATTTGAATGTATAACATTAAATGAGAAATCGTGGGAAAAGCTGTTCTTGTATTATCTCAACATGTTTCGTTAAACGTACTGCGTAACCAGTCGTCACTTTTAAGCACGTGTCTAGAACACACACTTATCTAAATTTCAACAAAGTTATATTTAATGATAACAGTATCAATGGATGCCAAAGCCGGATGAAATCTTTCAGGAAAAATTTTATACTTATTTCCGTCATATTAAAATCTGTCTGTCCCATGGGCTTGTGATTCTTCGACGTATTTTTTTTTTTGTAACCTATACTCCAGCTGTGAGTCTAAACATTCTTGTAAATCGTTCCATCTCAGTAGACTCCTGTCCGTTCACTGTCAAATTATAAAATATGCTCTATGAAATTAGTAAAACCACAAGTTTTATGTTCAAATGAAAGCATCTCATCTTTGGTGAAGGAGAAAGAAAAGTTTCAAGTGATTTTGATGTGCTGGTCACCAGCCGGTCATGGTCACGGTTCACTAAGTATATCAATTAAATCAGTTGAATGTTTCCACTTTTCGATAGGGAATCAGCTTGAGGGAACAAAGTAGAACGACAACATTTGAAAAGGAATTTTGATGACTTTTAAAGAGTCATGTTATGATGAATGGTGTTGATGTAATGTTGATTATGAAAAATCATATACAAAACTGTAGATGTGGTGAAGTTTTGACGGATTGAAGATGATCTTAATTCGTTTCGAGATTTCATGAAATTGATGAAATTGTAGATGTTTGATACGTTATTTGACGAGATCGTAGGTTATGTATTGGTGTATAGTCCTAAACTCTCTCCTCTTGTAGTTCAAAATCTAAAGGATAATGCCTTTACAATTTATTAAACCAAGGATCAACTATTTATCTTCAGTAGTTTGGGAGGTCGTATGTCATGACCTTATGCATATATACGTTTTCTGGTGTTTCGATCCTTTTTCAAAACCGCTGGATTCTCATTCGAATTGCCCAATTTTTCCCAATTATTTTGAATTAGCTTGGCCTCAAATCCACGGGCTGCAAGCTCTTTGCTCCTGGCTCGCACATCTTTTGTCTTGACTGCAACCATTTAAATAGTCTCAAACTGCAAGCACCCAATAGCGGCTGCACAAAATTTTTTTTGGTGGGGGGGGGGCAAAATATTTTCAAGTTTCTTCAATTATCTATAAGACAAGTGACATGGGAGGGGTACTGTTGCCTGATTAAAAAAGGCATTTCTTATTCAGCCTATGTCACAATATTCTCTTATTACATGTTCCCTTTTGATAAAGATAGACCATGATTTCCAAAGTTTTGGAGAGAGCGGGCGATTACCCCTTGTGCCCCTATAGCGAGCCACTTATGCTACCACCCATTCTGACAAATGACTGACCGGTCTTAGCAGATTTTGTTGGGCTATCATTCTAAGGGATGAACCACTTCGATCACCCTTTCTCCACATTTCTACCTTTCACCCTTCCCCTAACCAAACCACAATGAATATTTGAGGATGCTTAGATACAATTTGGGGCAATATATTTGGCAATTTGCAAGGAAAATTACTGCAAACTTTTGACATTTTGTACAGGGGTTTTTGTTTTTGGATTGAGGGGGCGGAAACACACTTCTGTCCTACCACATTTTTTTACTGAAGAGCTCCCCCACCCCTTGCTTCCTACGCCTGTGCTCACACTTTAAACATACACTGATTATACTACTAGCATATACACTTACACGATTTAAACATCACCAATTGGCTGTTTGTTTGGTGTACGTACCACTGAGCGTACCCTCCTTTAATTGTATTTATGTTCAGTTCCAATAGCTCGATTCTATACTCTATCATCTCTAATCCTGAGTCTTCGTTTGAATGAATATTTCAAATACCGTTTAAACTGAACCATTGTTCTTAACTGAAGTTCAGTTTGACTACGAATTTAGGCTAACGAATCAGTTCCATTCACCAGTTATTTATTTTATTTCCCATCTTTCGGGGCTGCTGTCCTCCCGTCTTCTCCCTAGCATGAACACTTCCAAATGTATAGCAAATCGCTCCTGTCAAAGTTTACATGGCTGTTTTGGGGGTAAACAAGGGCTACTTTCATTGATTTTGTTGACAAGTCCTAAGGAGGGAAGGAGGGCGATTTTCATATCGTTTGATATTTTTATTCCTCTTCAATGTCTTTCTAAGGGCGATTTTGGCGTGGGGGAGGGGACTAGTAAGGAGGGGGACTCGCCCGTCGCCGTCGTTCTGTGTTTTAATAGCTATTCCCAAGACGTCATCTGCGTCAACGACTTAGTTTGATCGAACCCCTCCCCTTCTCCGGCCCAGTATCTCTCATGCACTGCTTTCTTTCCAATTATTCCTATACCCCCTTAGAAAGCACTGATGCAACCTTTCCTATACACCTTCCCATACATTTTCCACTGACATATAAACTTAAAAGTTCACCTTTTCTAATACAGCTAGATCGTAGATCACACCAAACACTTGTAAACACATTCTATCTGTCCATCGTCAAGACATGGTGTCACCGATGCGTGTTAAATTACTTCCAAGCAGTACAGCAATTCCTTCCATATCCTCCGAAATGACTGTTTCCGATCGATAAACCGTAACTGCTCGCTCATGTCTGACCGAAAACTGACGAAAAGTCATGTCGACGATGGTTCGACGTTTGTAAAAAACAGTCATAATTCGTCACCCTAGTGCCCTGCATAGCCCTGTTTTTGACATATTTTGTATACAGACGTCTGTCAAAGCAGGGAGTTGCAACCAAAGCGAGAAGGCAAGCAATTTGCCAAATTTCCGACCGTCATTGACTGGAATTTCATAAAAAAAAATCTTAAATTAATAAAACAATATTTTGTCGTAAGCCTCAAGGTGTATGCAGGAAGCACGGAAGTCGTACCGTTACGTTTCCTGTCCAAGGGAAGTAATCTTACCCTTTCTGCCGGATACGATACCCGATCAAGCGTTCTACAAACGGAAAATAAGGGTCGTAAAATTGAAATAAAAGTTTTATTCTTCATATGACGCCACCATCGCTTTTGTATTCATAGGGTTACAGCGTGCAGGACTGTGTTCAAACCTGTGCGTTCACGCGTCATCGAAAAATATGCTGATTAGAAAATACGTGTTATGCTTCATTTTTAATTTTTAACTGTTTCGTCTCAAAGAGGTACAAGAGATTTACAAAACATTTCTACGTAAACAGAAAGTAATTATACGGCAAACGCATCAAAATACGAAAAGGAAAGAATTCAAAAGGAAAATAAAGTAAAAGTGAAAAGGTAGAAGAAGCGTTCACATGTAACTCTCGACAACATCGACCTGGCAAGACCTGTAACAAACAAACACATTAAAGGCTTTAATATCAACTTGAAAATTTCTCCATTGTTATCATAAAAACTTAATCAAATTAGTCTATTCTTAGTTTGAAAAGCTCTTTCCTTTACATAATCAGTTTTATTATCAACTTGAAAATTTATCCATTATAATCTTACAAAACTTATTCAAATTAGTCTATTTCTAGATTGAAAAGTTCTTTCATCTGAACAAACGTGGGTCGTCTCCTAAAATAGGGTTTAAGTAAATACAGGGTTTCTTTCTTTTAAAAAGCAACAGCACTAAAAAATATTGTGGAATTCATCCCCTGCATATGACGTCACTATCGTTCATGTATTCCATAGGGTTACAACGTGAAGGGCAGTCCGACTATGTTCAAACCTACGTTAACGCGTCATCGAAAAATATGCTGATTAGTAAATACGTGTTATGCTGATTATCACTGGCCAGTGTATCATAGACTTTTTTAGCCAGCCGTTTCTTTCTCTCCGCGCCGACCCTTGAGGCCAAGACTATGCAAGGCCAGGAACAAACACTTTCACGTTCATTTGGTCAAAATACTTCTTGAAATTTCGTAATAAATTTCCTGTGATATTTTGGTATATTTTGGTGTGTCATTGTTTTTTATCTTAAAGAAAGCGCATGCGTGAACTGCAGATACTTGTTCGCCATTGGATTTTCGCAGTGGTATTAAGGGGTTTTCAAATTGATGATTTGGAAGTGAGTTTCTGGTTGCCATGTCCGAACTCAGAAAATTGACAAGTTGGTTTTCATCCCAGTCAGCCTGGTGCAGGGTCCTCATGCCACGTGGCTTTCTGACTATGAACGTACAGAAGTAAAATGAAAATGTGTAAAACACGAAATTGGGAGTGGCTTAAGGGGACATCGTGCTTCTCCCAACTTTCTCTGTTTCTAGAATGAATGGCATTACTGATGTGGTAAAAATAACCATGATAGACAAAGCTTTCGGCTGTTCTATGAATGGACACTTAAGGCCGGTTCATACTTCAGTGTAGCGCTATAAAGCTATAAAAGCTGAACACTGTTCAACTCTGAGCTATATCCGTGATTGGCCCGGAAGAGCAAGGGATGACCATGTATGGTTCTTACGGCTTTAAAGCGCGTGAAAATGTGAAAGTATGAACCGGCCTTCGCAAGTCACGTCATATTATCGCGAACTTATACAAGGCACAGAATGTCAATGAGGGTTTCCAGTTAGCATGGAAGTATTAAGGGCGGGGCAACAGGGGCACGTGCCCCGGCCCCCCACATTTTAGGGCCCCACATTTGGGAATAATATATACCTTGGGTGTTCCGGTACTGTGTCAAGTGATCTTAAGCTGTACTATAGGGCCCCACACAATTGCGTGTCCCGGGCCCCCATACGCTTAGTTCGGCCCCGCTAATTAGTGTGTGGTACTTTAACACAGAGGACTATACTGATAAGTCAATAGCTGCACCTACCGAGAAGTAATACCGTAACCAGGTAACAACAGAGGCAGACGTATCTATTCTTTGATTTATTTTAAATATTTGACGAAGAAATGTCTTTTTAAAACAAAAGGTAAAACATAACGTCAACCAAAAGATTTGAAGTACTGTAGACTATTAGCTCTATTTTTGCAACTGTTAAGCGTCGGACCAGTCCTTTTATACAATTACCTAAGTTGTCAGAGTACGAAATCTCGTCAATAGAATGTTTTATTAGTTGTCCGTTCACAAAACATTTTCGGCTATAACCTGGACGTGTTGCCTTACGATACACTGATTCCGATCAAAATATTCCCATCTCTTTCATCTGTTCATTATACTTACATTTTTCGGCTCTCATTTTCAATCATTAAACGAAAGTCTTATAAACGTTTAAAGGTATGTGGACATGTAGGCCGTTCTACCCAACATTTATAGATTAAGATTTTCTGACAAAATAATTCGTTAGAATTGCTTGGATACCTTTCTCTGTTTTGAATGCACACCTCAAAGTTTGACCATTTCTGAGATTTCTCATCTGATGTCGGAGTGTTGCACAGGGCTTGAACTTCTTTTGTTAACCCTTTGTTAATTATCTTTTAATTACTCACCAGCTAGCTTCTGGTTTGATTTTCATTGTGTACATTCTCAAAATAGTAAGTAATTACCTCCAAAATAAACACCATGGGCATATGCCACCATTACAACTGCCATTGGAATGAAAGTTAAACAAGGGATAACATAACACATGCCTCATGGATCCCTCTTCCACGTCACAAGTTTGCATATGTAGCTCATGTTTATTCATAATGCAAGAGCAAATGCGGTCATTGTCTGAATACTTGATGGATTTTCATGAGAACTGAGGCTATATTTAGAGTTTTAATGCGTTTTATATCAAATAGGTGTGCGTATGTGTGACATTTACATGTCTGCAGACCTTTAACTTTACCGTGGCTACTTTGTTCGTATGACACCTTCCGCTCCAATCGCGTGACAATGAACTTTTCCTTCGATGCACGAGAAATATTCTCCCACCCACCAGGACTTGTTTTCTGTTTGCGTTGTAGCAGACGATCAAAATCGGAGTTTAATGCACAAGTTTCGTCCCATATTAATCCATTCTCACGGTGAGTTTTCGGAGCTGCCATGTGAAAAAACAATATGGGCGTATTTAGTTTATTTTCTGTTTTGACGGGGCATGAAAAGTAACGCAGAAATTGCGACATAATTATGGTATTTCAGGCATCGGCCGTAAATATGTCTTCCTGTGAGAGGAATAAAAAACTAGCCTATACCTAAAAACAGCTTTATAGCTTAGGCACTACTTCGATGTGAAGATACCGATCTGAATTGAAAGGACTCTCTTGTTTCAAATTAGTTTCAATATGACAGTTGAGCTCGTCATGCTAACAAGTAGGCTATATTTCAGGGAAGCAATTAGAATGATGAGCGAAACTATTATAGGGCCTAATTTGTTACACTACATGAACCAGATAGTAAGCCTGTGCTTATGAAACAGACAAATTTCTTTAAAGGTGAGAGAAGTTTTATGGGATTATAGACATTGACTTTGGACTGTTGAGTATAAATCAAATCAAGAAAGTACGAATTCTATAGACAACCATCCGAGACCTACGAATTTGTACATGAAAAGGCCGGAATCGCTGCAAAAGCTAGTTTGAATTTACTGATCTGTTGGGTACCAAATTTATCGTTACGACATACTGGCTTCTGACGCAAGCCTGTTCAGCACTGCAGCTAGTGATGACTGTGTGGAAAGGGTGAGGTACTTTTCCGCAGTGAAGATTCTTGCCATTCAGTCTAATGTTCCAAAATAAAGGAAAAGATGTGCAGTTGACATTTTTCTGTCCCAATAATTCCACCTCCCCCTTAACCCCCTTCAAACCTTGTGTCCCTACACCACGAGGTCCACTTTTTATTTGATTAATTGACAATAACGAGAAATGTAGTTGTATACGTGCATGTACGTCACCAGTTTATTGAGTGGTTTTGTTTCCCGTCCAACTACGTTTGGGTCAAACTATTCCGTGGCGTCATCTACAAGGACATGGCATATATTGACTGAGGCGAAAGTAAGGAGGTTTGGCTTCAAGTCTTGGAAGTTCAAATCAGTGGCGTACGCACTGGCAGGATTTCTCTTAAGGGGGGGGGGAGCATGCAGTATGTTGAGTGATCGCCGGCCTGAGAGAGGGGTTTAAGGGGAGAGGGTGGGGTGTTCCCCTCCCCTTTGAAAATTTTTGAAAAATTAGGTGTCTTTACATGCAATCTGGTGCCACATATGCTGCCTTTTTAAGAAAAATTCGCGTTACAAAATTTGCGGATTTTTAGGAAATAAAATAAAAGGGCATCAGTGATCGCCGGCCTGGGGAGGGGTCTAAGGGGAGAGGGTGTGGAAATTTTTGAAAAATTTGGTGTCCTTACATGCAGTCTGGTGCCAAATATGCTACCTTTTAAGTAAAATTTGTGTTACAAAATTTGCCTATTTAAAGGAACTAAAAAAAAATTGGCATCCTTGAGAGGGGAATGGCCCAATGCCCCCCCCCCCTCTGCGTACGCCACTGGTTCAAATCAAATATTCCCATTGACCCCTTTTCCTTGCAAAGTACTGCGTAATGCAATTTCACGGCGCATTTATGTAACGCGATATTCTGAACATGTCGAAAACTTAAAATCTTACATCAGTTCACGACCACCAGCGATAGTCTAGCTGCAATTAAATCCTAGATAGTCTTTTCGTAAATAGTCTTTTCGATGAGGTACATACAGGCGCGTAGCTAATGGGGCGGGGAGGGGGTTCTAGGGGTTGAAATCTCCCTCCCATGGTCCAAGCTTGAAAAGAAATGGCAGAAAACACCACAAACATTGCACCATTTCACATCAGGAGACCTAAAAAGGGGTTTTTCTCCAAAAGGGAGGGGGACACTCCTCCTCTTTGACTCATCCCCCATGTCACACTCCAACAACCAAGATACTGAACACTTGTTTTGGGATTTTCACATCACAGCCAGTTTCCTTTTACACACTGAGTCAGAGTTGTTGACTCGAGTCGCTGACTTGGACTCAAGTCAGACTCGAGTCGCACTTTTTCTTGACTTGCGACTTGACTTGACTTGAAGACAAATGACTTGACAAATGACTTGCGACTTGACTTGAAGACAAATGACTTGCGACTTGACTTGACTTGAACATACTTGACTTGGCGACATTAAATGAAAAAGTTGTCGCTGTGTGTAGCATGAACTTCCTACCGCAAAATTAAGTAACAACAGATTGCAAACTTTTCCTTTATTTATTCAAGATTGCATTGTGCCGCGAGTGAGACGGATACTAAAAAGA
>WURT03063481.1:2816-13750 GCA_009936505.3 Holothuria glaberrima | reverse complement strand
TTAGCTCATGTTTATTCATGATACAAGTGTGAAATAGAAATTACCCTGTAAAATAGTCAATATTTGATGGAGTATAATGGTTGGCTTGTATTTCATGTCGTTTGCTAGTTTCCTTGTTTGTTGTCCTTCATTCAATGTAGAGTGCCACCGCACAATGTCACACATACGTCTTCCTCGAGAGAGTTGCCACTTTGCTCCCTAAGACCCTCATCAACATTTTACCCACAATTCCTCTCACTTAAACCTTTGAAAATCCAAACCGATCGTCGTCACACACAGACTAATTGAACTTAAAATGGTGGCACATCCAATTTCACTTGAACTCAGTGTAGCCTAGTTGTAACTAATTGGGGAACCAGCTGGCCTGTAGAATATATTATGGTCATTCAAGACTAATTTCAACGCCTTTGTCTCGAGGAGGTGCGCGACAAAGCACTTCCTACCACACACACATTCACAACATAGTTTGGCTTTCTAATTCCCAAAGCAGTAAAATTCGTTATGCCTATTTTTGCCTTTTCGAGTTCATAATGTTATTCATTGTTTAGTAGGAAGTGAATTAGCCACTTCTGAGTTCACCTGGGGGCGTAATGGTTCAATTATTAATAACATTGTTTAATGTAGCATTTGTGTATGTTTCGGTCCGTTTGGTATATCGGACAGTAACTATGGCTAAATCACTATACTGTTTAATTTTGATTACTGGACGAGGCAGTACCTAAATGAAATGGAAAAAGAAAAACTGCCATAGTGCTCGGCATGAGTGTTGGTAAAGTTCGAAGACTTTCCGACTAGACCTATAATTGAGATATAAACGCATCAGTGCTGAAATATTTACATACTGTGAAACGCACGGAAATGGGGTGTAGGCCTATGCGTTTGCAAATGATATCACTTGTCGGGTTTTTTTTTATTATTATTGATTGCGGTCAATGGATTCTAATCAATATACTAGAAGTAGGAGTTGCCACTTGGGCAAGCGGTCGAAAAAGTTTGTTTGAAGGGAAAATGCAGTCACCCCAATTTGACTAAGTGTATCCCGATATCATAATTTATAAATGGCTCTGTTAATGGGATGTTACGATGTTTTTGTTACTGAAATTTTCAATTCATGCAAGAGAATTAGTTAGTTTACCTTTAACATGAACATTTTTGGTTGGATAATCATGGAAGATATTTGTGATGGAAGGAAAAGTCATTTTAGAAAATCTAGCTGATATTCCCAAATAAACTCGGGGCAACTCCTTTTTCCCTTTAACCACGGGGTCTCTGTAGCAAAAAACACGGCGATGAACAAAGAATACGGTTACTACACCTCAGTAAACACTAGCACAAAGAACTTAAGGGCGTTGTTGCAGGGAGTTGTCACTCTACTGGCAACTCCCCGGTGATTGTTAGTGAATCCCATAAGCCCATCTGGGTATCACTGTGTATGTCTGTTCTGTGATGCTCATGATAAATCTTCGAAAATTAATAAAATTAAATTACACAGCGACGGACTCGAAATGACATTAACACATGCATAGTCTCTAAGTTTATTTTGTTAGACGAAATAATTGCTTCCTTTCCTTCAGCACTCTATCCTGTTCTATAAATATTGAGGTGTGTGTTTTAGGTTTCGAAATCTTCTCAAAAAAGAGCAATAACAGCTCATGTGTAACGTATGGTAATGGAAATATAAGATTGTTTGTGTACGTTGTAAGAGGGAGGTTATATTTCTGACGTGTTTGAACTTAAGAAAGCTACGGTAGCTATATTTAACATTGAATCAATGTATTGAGACGTAAAGAAAGAAGTAAAATTAGATGGGTGACAAATTATAAACATGTTGAAAGAACAGTTTCATGATATACCTTGCTATGTTCTTGATATCCGAATCGTTAGTTAGACGTTGACAGCAGTTTAAAGAAATAATATCTTAAAGTTGCAGTATAGGCCTGTCTATTTATGAAGTTGAAACGCCACATCTTGCACTGTTCATTTTGTTACTATTTTATGTTGGTGTACAATATTTTCTGCAATACAATCACCATTGTAAAGATTCAGTGATACAATTTGAGAAATGATGGGGGAATGCGTAAAATTTTATTTCTACCGACAAAAAGCATACCCGAGCTGTTGAAGCTTTTAGCAAAGTTACCTAATGAAATATGACACCACAGACTTGTTTTAAGTCCGCTAAATTAACTTTTTTCACCTAAGGATACATCGCAAACCAGGCACTTTTTGATTGATTCTCAAAAACTGTACATTCTTAATTACTATTTACAGACAAACTGACTTACAGGCAGCCATGTTTTGTATTTTGAGCGAGTACCGATATTTATTTTTTGCCTGTTTTCGGCCAATTCCCAGGGCTTACCTTGTCGCGTGGAAGCGAGTCGACCGTCGGATGCGTAAAAGACACCTTGTGGAGGGCTGTCTTCAAGTAGAAGGTACTGAGCTTTACCAATGGTTGACTTAGAAGATTTCTTTACAGCCCCATTCCCTGCAGCTGGGGTAAGGTAACACCCGTTGTTGTCCCTTAGCGCCAAATGGCCTTCCTTGAAGGCAATCACAAATCGGGCGTCATTGGTAACTGTATCCACCATACCGCCATCCAGAGTCACAAACCGCCCATCGGAAACTTGAAGGGCGTACCGACCCTCATCGAACACCATGGAAATGACGGCATCAGACCCCCATGGAACTAGTTCGTTAAACCGGAGTTCACCGTCCTCTAGATGTGCGTACTTGCTTCTTTGTACGCTTTTGATACAAACCTACACCATGAAATGAAAAATGCAAACAGACATCAAAGTATTATTATTAGGCCAATCATCATGACGCGTACAGTATTTGATATTATCGCTGTAATCTTTACAATACTATGATGATCGTTAGCTTCCTCGCAGCCTACATAACTGGGGGGTATTGGTGGACAATGGGCTATCACCCTCTTCGTTGAAGCCAAAAGAAACCCTACAAATTTGTGAAGTACGGAACAAATTTTTACTTCAAACAACAAATCTAACAAGATATTGATATGCATACACAGTAATTCCAAAGTTTCTCAAGGGAGAGGGTCTTTCTCTGCCCTAATAAGGCTAATTCCCTCATACCTGCCATTCACAACACAAAACATTAGGACATGTATGTCCCCCCCCCCCCGGCGTCAGCCAGTCCTCTCCACACCGCTGAAATGTTTGGGTATTAAAAACTACTCATCTCCGTACAAAGTAGGCCTAAAGTCCCCATGAAACTCCATCCAAACAGTGATAATCAGTTGTTTCTTCAAATCAGGTAATATTATATGTACCTGTGGATGGATGGCAAGGTGAATCATCCAAAGTTCATTATCACCGACGCTGCTCGCGGAACAGGTCAGTCTGTCATCCCCAAGCCCAGATAGATATCTCCCATAGGGGACGCTCTTCAGGGCCCATCGCCCATCGCTCTGGACATCCACTTCAAACTTCTCGTCGTTGCCTTTTTCATCACTGTCGCCGGTGACGTTTCCATTTTTGTCAGTCGCTAAGTAAAACCCTGAAAAATAAAACCAAAGCTTGAATGCTTACTGTTAAAACCTTATTATCAACAACACAGTGTGCGTAGAGACTATTTGTCCCCTCACTTTTCAAAGCAATATTTACAACATATCCACTGAACATCTTAATTAATCTTACCAATATACTAGGGCTATGAACATCCAACGCCTGTGGGTCTACATCCACAGCCTACGATGAGCAATCGAAGTTTGTTGTAAATAGTTGAAATACCCCCACCTTCCAAGTACAGAGCATACAAAAAAAGATAAAAAAAAATACTTCACGGACTACATTTGAAGAAAGATCGTACCGTATCAAACTATCGATTGAGACAAAAAGTGCCCAGATATCTGGGAAGCTAAGTGAACTTTGATCGGAATGCTATTTGAAAATGATGACACGAGCCTGAATGTTGTTGCAGACTAAATAAGGTATCGCGCTAATGACAGAATGTGAAGGAGATAAGGGCTTATATTGTAACAGTATGGTTAATGCTATCAAGTGATAATACCACCGTCTATAGAAAGCCTCCCATTATTATCAGCTGCGTGTTGTAGGGTGAATGACACTAAAATGTCATATCCAGCATGACTTCGGAACAAACTTAAAATATTCATGAAAATAACCGCAATTCACATCAATTTCTGTTAAAATAGACCACACTTATTTATTATAGGCCTATAATTATTTCTCTCTACAACACGAATATTGAATAACCACCTCTTCTGCTACTGAATTTGCATGCGGAAAGAGTAAATCGCAATTTGATGTAACTGTTGTCTTCTTGTAAAATGTAAATTGCACAATCTGTACAACTATTGGGTATTAACACCATCTCCTTTGAGTTGCGCCCTTATCCCTTCAGATGTAGACATCTGTGGGTAGTAGGCGAGCCGTATTCACTTGCCTCACGCACGCCGGAGGTAGCGCAATGGTATACGCCAATGCTGTCATACCACTGGTGGGAATAAACTTACCCCTCTAGACAACAACGTTGCGCAAACTGCACTCCCAGACTGCAAACCCTGTTTCCCTTTCTTTCCCAATAACTATTGTATAATGCTATAAGGGCATATACATAATTGCATATACTAGATAAATCCTCGGAGGTTAGTGTACCTGAATTATTGATCATTAGTCGTCTGTACTTTCGGAACAGATAAATCAGATAAGACGCGCGCTTTACCGATGGCCCAGACAGAGGGGTAGAGGTCGTAAAACATACCAATGAACTTGGTGACATACAGACAATGAAGCAAAACCAAATATACTTATGTGCAAAGAATAGGTAACACAACCCTGCCGTAAAACACCATAATACTAAGCGCTAATACCCCATACCAATATGCACATCCGTGTGTAGAAAACTACACACTGAAAGGAACTGTTATCGAAACAATTCCCTCTCTGAACTTAGTCCGCCCGGCTATTGGTTAGATATGTGTAGCCTTAAGCCCCGTCTACACGATCAAACATTTTTCTTTCAAAACTTCATCATAAATCTGTATGACTATCACATGTTCTTGAACAAATGTACGACCCTGTAGGCGGGCTTCCCAACAAAGTTGAACAACGTCCAACCAGCGAGCTGGAAGATTTTCAGGTTTTCAAATTCTTATCTGCATGTTCGATCTACTGTTATTTGCTCATTATGCATGGTCCTCATTAGGCCCAGTCCTGATAAGAGAAATCATTGCTTAAACTTGCGTATTACTCGATTTTATGGATATTTGGCAAATATAAATAATTTAGGACATTTCAAGCTCGAAAAATTTGGGGCTAACTTTAAGATACATGGCGCATAAAAATTGCGCATATGTTATACACGGTGCTGCGCACTCCAAGCGGAAATATGAGAAACAATGTCAATCATTTGCATGGCAATATCCATACGAAAATGTGCGGTCGTGAAGACGGTCCTAAGGACGGGGGGACTACGAATTTTACCATCGCATGCAAACATCCGTAATTATAGTTGTCTGTGGTTGGCACTTGCCACTGGCATACTGTATGCGATCTCCCATGGCGAATGTTTGTGAAGGACCCTGAGGTACGATACTTTTTCAGTAAATCATTTCTTCCAAACGTACATTCAATGTGTAATACCTTGTATTTGGGATCGTTGAAACACTTAAATTGGCACATAGGCGTACGAGACGGGGAGGGGCAGAGTCCCCCCCCCCCAAAATTTTCAGAGGTCGAAAATTCGGACAAAATATGCCCGAAATTCGGTGAAATTTCGGCAGAGATGAAGAAAAAGGGAAAAAGATTGCCCGAATTTCTACTGAGTTCCCGAATTTTAGATCCGATTCCCGAAAAAAGTGCAAAAATTTTCGCAGGCTTCGCGCGCGTGTAGTTATTTGCCAGTATCACCTCTATCAGACTTTCAAAAAGGCTCTGACATGCACAGCCCTAATCACTCCCATATCCACATTTCATAAGAAATGCGTAAACTTGCTAATGGTATATGTAGACTAACAATTTACTGTTCACTTACTTCGCGCAGTGTGGTTCTGATTTACCTCAAGAACTGAGTAAAAAATTCAATAAAACAAGCAAGAAGAAAAGGTTTCCTAAAATAGAAATTCTTGGAAACATATCCAACTCAACAAATTTAGCAATAAATGTAGCACCATTTTGCATCCAGCCCACCTTACGTGAGCAAAAATTTTCCAAAGGGGAGGGGGACACCCCCTCCCCTTAGACCCCTCCCGTCTTGGGAGATGGATCCACGTCCTTGACTTGGGGCATTTTTTTTTTTGAGATTCGGGCAAAAATTTTCTGTCCCCGCCCCCCCCCCAAACTGGAAGAGCCCCGTACGCCTATGGATTGGCATAAAACAGGGCAAATTTAAAATGTACCTAAAAATGTATAGCCTACATAAGCCGCCGGATTGGTCAATTACATTGTACAGATCAGTATGGTGCGCTCAGTAGGCCACACATTACGTACACAGGAGCATGGCTTGACAGAACGGATGTAATAGGCCTACACGGTATACATTACGAGGCATGTAGGCCTACATTTTTAAGCAACCAACATATATGTTCCACAGCAAGCATGGGCGTCACCAGGGGGAGGCCGGGGGTGCGAACGACCCCCCTTTGAGCTTCTTTTTCACAGGATGTACCAAAAACTGAAATAGGTTTCTTCTGTCATTGCAAAGTATAAATATCTTTCGATATTCTGAATATTAATTTCACTGCAATTACAGATCGAGTCCCCTAAATTACTGTTTTCACCACTTACCTTTCTTAAACAGTTAAAGGTAAGGTGACATGTAGCTACACCTTTCCATAGTATTATAATAATACATCTAATACCACCACGTAAGAAATGATAGAAAAATATGAAACGTACTTTTGATAGAATACCTTTAAAAGATTTTTTTTTCAACGGAACAATCGTTTTATAGAACTATCTTAGAAAGATGTTCATCTCTTGAATTCTGTTTATTTTGTTGGGTAAACTTATTCATGTCAGAACAGGATATAGATTTACATTAAAACGGACTCGCATGCTTGACATTTCGAAGTGACTTAAAATCTCAAGGAAAAAGGCTGATGATATTGTTGTAGCAGTCGACTGTTCTGAGGGTTTTAACATTACTACACAGATCAAAACCTGTAAAGTAGGATGCCCCCTAAAGATTTCTACTCCTGCCTCACTAAATGCATGACATATGCTTGTCAGTGTTTAATATACACCTTCGACTCGACGGTTTGATATTTCAGCGATAAGGCGTTTTTACTCGATCGGATAGTATTATGAAGAGGTATAGTTATCCCACAAAAATCTGGCATGTCGAAAGGCACTTTAGGTTTAGAAAAGGGTTATACAGATATTTGAATATTAACTAATTCCTTTTATCTCTACATACGCATAGAAATGAGTTATGGATCCATCATTATATTAAATTTCAAACAATTTTTTTTTCTGTTCTTCCTGCAATTTTTGGCTCGGCGATTTCAATTTTTACCTTTCCATTACCTATTTTAATGGAATAAATGACATGTACGTGCAGTATTTTCTAGGCCTTGTGGGAGAAAAGTCACAAGCAAAAACACGAAGTAAATTGTTAAAATCACATTGGGCACAAAGTTACTGTTCTGTTCTATAGAGCCTGATAACTGAGGCAGTTAAGAGAGGTTATTTATTGATTTGTTATTTGAGGTTTGCTATTTTTACCTCCTTAATTAGTTGGAAACTGGGCCGTTAAACTTCATCTAACTAACTAACAAATCCTTAAAAGCAATAAGGAGTCGCCCCAAAATTTGCTTTGAAAAATCAAGAAACTCTTGCAAATCTACTCGAATTGCATTACAAGCACCTCTGAAGACGTTTTGAACATAACCATTACAAACAATAGGTAAAGCAAGGAGTAATTCTCCTTGGATTTCACAATTCACAAACGGAATTATTGTCACATGATCAAAATAGGCCATTCATGAACAAACTAACTCTGATTGGGGTGACTGCATTTTCCCTAGAATCTTGAAAACTCCATTATATCCCACTATCTTCCAAGGGTTTTTGTCCAGGGAATCCTTTACCTCTAGATCCTGCCAATTGGTTCCCTTCACCAAGCCCATGGTTCCCATGATAGGCCCCAACTTTAAAAGAAAAACGTTCTAATGCCATTGGCATTTTTAAACTTAAAATGGGTTCACGTTTTGCTCTTATATGAGTAAGAAATCATATTTTTGGCATTATCAAACTAGCAATATTGACGATAATTTCACCTCATTATAAGCATTTGAAATGTCTAACTCCTCAGAGCTTCCGGGGGCTTCGCCCCTGGACCCCTGCCAGAGCTTCGCCTCTGGACCCCACGCCGTAGTGCTCGCTATACTACGAGCGAGCATTGCCGCTGCGGCTGCAATAACTTCCGTCTTCACACAAAATACGACCCCCTTTAAAAATGTCTGGTGACGCCCATGGCAAGGAATCAAATTGTATCTTCTCTCCTATAATGAACGTGCCCACATAAAAAAAATATGCTACGTTGCAGCGAAATCTCACTTTCGTCAGACTCAAATGTTCAAGCGCTCATCACAATTTTACGCGCATCTTGCATGACCTTCCTAGTGAATTGACCTATCCATAAAGGTGCGTTCACACCAAACCGAAATCGGCTGCGTTTTGGCGGCGGGAGCCGCAAAGTAAATGTCTTGTACGTATTTCTATGGAACCCGTTAACACAATTGTAAACGGTTCCACAGAAATGCGTACAAACCATTGGTAAACGGTTCCATAGAGATACGTACAAACCATTTGTTTTGCGGCTCCCGCCCGCATAACGCAGTTGATTTCGGTTTTGGTGTGACGCACCTATAACGGCTAACTTGTAAACCTCGACGTATACATTGATAACCGACTCCAGAAATATCAGTCAGGAAACAAATGTACAAACATGTAAAGTGGACAAGTCACATTTTTGAAGGAAGGCGTACCCGAAACTTAACAGCTTTGAACGAGGGTATCACACACAGAAAACGTACCGTTTAACTTTCTCGTTGCATCGTCAGTCAACCTAATCATTGGTAATTAATTATTTATAAGTAATTACTTAGTCACTATAGTCTGGTGCAATAAAACATCAGCCATGATGACGACACGTTTTTACCCTTATTTTAAATTTCATGGTATAAAACCTTGTCTTACAGGACCGACCGAATTTGTTTATAACAAATCCATCAAGTTAATTGTTCAATCATAGAGCTGCCAGGTGGCCGGTAAGTATACTGTATAGCAGGTGAACATTCTGGTCCGCATCTTGTCGATGGAGCCAGACTGTGCGAATAGCATGTGTGAGTCATTGCCTTTACTTGATTTTTCGATTCATTGACTATTTTGCGTTAGCGCTGACCGAAAAAACCCACAAATTGTAAAATGGAATTACGCACAAAATTGACACGAAATTGACAGTCAACAAACTTGACGCGATGCAATCAAACTGTTAAAAGTTTTCTCGCTGTCGCTTCATCTCATTTTGTGCTCCGAGGCCTAACAGCATTATGGTTTATCTGATTATTTAAATTCCAAATTTTTTTTATCCATTTTCGAGGGTTTTAAGTGGCGTCGCATGACTGCGTTAATCCAACGAGGTAAGTCGGATGCAGTACAGTAGCGGTATATGTACATAACACCTACGGGGGTACATACAGTATGGGCAGGGAAGAGGGTTGCAAGTCCCTGCTGCGAGTAGTCTCTTTGTCTTTCAAATATATTACAGTGCAGTGGCGTACGCAGGGGGAGGGGGCAGCCATTCCCCCTCACGGATGCCAATTTTTTTTGTTTAGATCCTAAAAATACGCAATTTTGAAACACAAATTTTACTTCAAAAGGTAGCATATGTGGCACCAGATTGCATTTAAGGACACCTAATCTTTCAAAAATTTTCTAAGGGGAGGAGTTTTCTCTCCATGGCCCCCACACTGATGCTATTTTATTTTTAGTTCCTAAAAATACGCAAATTTTGTAATACAAATTTTACTTCAAAAAGGTAGCATATATGGCACCAGATTGCATGTAAGGACACCCAATTTGTCAAAAATTCTCTAAGGGGAGGGGTTGTTTCCACATGGCCCCTTCACTGATGCCAATTTTTTAGTTCCTAAAAATACGCAAATTTTGTAATAAAAATTTTACTTCAAAAGGTAGCATATATGGCACCAGATTGCACGTAAGAACACCCCTCCCCTTAGCCCCTTCCCCAGGCCGGCGATCACTCAATTTACTACATCCCCCCACCCGAGAAAGCCTACGTACGCTACTGTTACAGTGCACATGGTAATTAAGAGATATCCTCTAGCCTCGCTTCATACATATTAAAAATGTGATAACTCAATCAGCCAATAACACTGGCCGTTGATAAAAGGAAGGTGTAACCTTGACAAATTCAACAATAAAGTTCGCTTGCCTTCTGTAAGGTGTCTTCGTATCTTCCGTCACAATAAAGGTTAAGATAGGGGTGCAGGTGATAGCAGTTTACAAAATATTAAAACAGTTGGTCCAAGGTTTCAGTTGGGCAAGGAAGTGAAGAGGGACTTCGGAAAAGGCGGCGACATTGAACGAGTGGTTTTCATACCCAAAGATCCTTCGCGACAGACCTTGAATATTTGAAAATGATCAACCGCAATAACGTGTACCAGTAATTTGTAAGAAAGATAGACAAGACTTTCCGGGGTTGTATTGCATTGTACTTAAATGCAAAACACATTATAATGAAAGATGAGCGTCTGAAACACGGATAAGAATGTTCATGTCAAATTGCCAATGACCTTTACCGCACTTCTTTAAAATTTACAGGTTAAAAAACCACCAGAAGACTGAAAGTGTTAGCCAAACAGTCTTGTCATCTAGTAATGATAATAATCAATGGACAGCCTATGCTGCATGCAGAAC
>WURT03063459.1:0-13751 GCA_009936505.3 Holothuria glaberrima | reverse complement strand
TTTTCACCTCCTAAAAGAGAAAAATTTTCTGCATTTTTTGAACTTACTGAATTTTGTCTCTGGAAAATCCCTTTAAACACATGTGACGTCATATTCTCACATTTAATGAACAGTCTTTCGTTTTCTTTTTCAAACTTTACAAATTTCTCCTTAACAATGTTATCGGAATGTGCCTGCATGGGAGGCATGGGAAAATTTCAACCCCCATGGGCAGGGGCGTCGATTTGGGGGGACGGGGGACATGTCCCCTCCACTTTTTTCAGAGGAGGGGACACTAACACATTTGTCCCCCCACTTTTGGTCACCTGAAACTAAAAAGGGAGGTAACTAAAACACTACATGTAGGAGAGTAGTGGTGAAGACAAAGATATGCTCAGAAGGTATTCCACGTGGCTCTTTATCAGTTCCGTAGGCAGTGAGCTCTGTCACAATTCTTTGTATAACTTCAAAAAACTTTCATCTTCAGTTCTATCTAGCTGTAACGCCCGTCATTTCAAACATATTGGATTTATTCTACGTTAAAATTTCCACAAATACTGCAGTCGTGGTTCTAGAGGAACACGAAAATGCAACGTTGGGAAGTTCTAAACTCCTTTCCCTATCTTTTGGAAGATTCTTTCTTCAACCTCACCATCGTGGCACACATATGTTGTAAGAAAAAAAAATTCAGTTTCGTCTGGGAACCGTTATGGGTAAGATGAAGAATGTACTCCCCAACGGAGACCGTGCAGTCGCCCCATCAAGTTTCTTGGTTTGCTCTTAAGTAGGGCAGATTTTCTATTAAAAACGCAAACTTTTTCAACTTTTCGTAATGAAAACAAAATTATTAAATCTTTTCAATATAACCCCAATTTTTTCTATTTTTATATTTTTATATTTTGTGATCAACATCATTTCGGCAACCCATTGCATCTATCAGGGCTTAGAGAAGCTGGCCCCAGTCAGGGCCCCCAGATTGGCCCCCATGTCGGCAAATCAAAGCACCACCCCTGGCTGAGCCTGCACACAGTTTTTCCTTTGGATAATGAAGTATACCAATTTTCATAGTTACCCGATATTTTGAAACATTTGGCGTCATTTTGCATCTAGGTACCATCCTCTTATAGACTCCTCACCAGAACAGAAGCTTTAGGTCAGATGCCCCCACCCCCACTTCCAAAATCAAATCGACGCCCCTGCCCATGGGGAGGTCCTACCCCAATTAACTTCAAGGTCAACACAACAGACTGAAAAAACAAATGAAACAAAGCATTCCTTATTAATGTTAGAAAGTGATTTAACCCCTTTTTGCCTCAAGCTCACTTTGGGTCACAAATGTAGTAACTTCATTTACTGATATCTCGAGTAATACATGTCCGATTTTATGGAAGTTCCACCAAATTGCGAAGATTTAGTTCCTCTTTCACATATGAAAATTCAATTTTTGCTTAAACACTTTCTCTAAGAGCAGATGACTTAAATGTGGTATGATTGAGGTAGGTATAAAATTATAGGGAAATACTCCCTTTATGCAGCACCTCCTTGTTTACCGATGTTGGTGGTAATTTTTTCTAGAACCAGATATTATAAAAAAAACTGTTATCCAGAAAATGATACCTCAAAGAACTTCAATATGTTATTAAAACATGTCAAATGCTACCAAAACACTCCAAACATTACGTCACAATAAGCTTCGGTATCACCCTCTCATGGTGTCACATGATAACATAAGTTGAGACGTTGGTTTCTGAAACTTACCGATGTGTCGTCCATCTCTCGTCTTGGCCTCATTTCGTCAAGCATACACTTGAAGTACACATTTGGCAATCAAATGGATTTGCTAGTTCAAAAGTATTTACTAGCCAGGTTCGTTTTATCGATCATCCGAAGAAAATCGAATAGTTGATGGATACGAGAGGTCGTTCCATTTTAAAAGTATAAGTTTAGTATAGAGATCAGTTTACCCTTATAACGATTGCTTCGGAAAACAATTCGGTCAGAAAAAAATCTTTGTGTAACTTTGGAATTGAAGACGATATGTACGAAAGTCATTATATCACGTTTCGAAGATTTCACGTTCTGAAGATTCTGTAAATGTCACCACGTCGTTGTAGAGGGCAGTGCGGGCCTCTAGCTGACCTTCGCATTGGGCGTGAATATTACGAATGCAAATGTCCATTGTACGAATAATGCAAGTCCTCTAGGAGTTCGAGCAGGTTGCTAGACACATGTAATTTCACGATCTGCATCGTTTGCTCTGACGTATTTCATACAGCGGCAATTGGAAGCATGAACACAGTTATTGAATACAAACAGAGAATATTTAAAAAAAGGAAATTATTTAGTGCGTCTTTCAAACCCTGTAGCAATATTTCATTTCTAATTCAAGATATTTTATTCCAAAGAATGATTACCCTTGTCAAGGAATACCTCCAGTCCCCATCAAGGTCACAGAATGTAATGAGTAAGGTGGACACATTGTTCCAAAATCCTTTTGTAATTCAATGTCCTTTTTTGTTCTTGAAATTTGATTACGTCCTGTTGGAATGCTTAAATATCTTTCCATGTAGATCTTGCCTGAAACTGTGTCATATGTACGGTGTAGCAAACACCATTATTTGATATTCCATAAAGTGATTTCAACATCTTAAAGAAGTATATGTTCGATCAATAGGCCGCAACGACGTCACAGATTTTCCATCATGCTCTCTATCTTTGGAGAATATTTCTTCAAACGCTACATGCTATTGAGATGCTGTTTTCACCTGCAAAAGTAGACATTTTTTGCCCTTTTTTGAAATTGTTGATCTTTTCCCCTGGAAAATCCTTTTAAGTCTTTGTAAGTAATTTGCACGTGTATTGGTCCTTTCAAAGAACCATACATCTTTTCTCTTAGCAGAAAACATGATTTTCATTAAAAAAAAAAACAAAGCAGAAACCAAATCCCTATTTTAAGCCTTCCTTGCATCTTGTAATTCAATTTGTTTCAATTTAAAAACAAAACAATCTTAACTACTGCACGAGTGACTTTTTTTCTTCGGTAAAACACCATTTAATCTTATTTGCAATACAGGTTCAATTCCTTTGGGAACAATTTTGACCGTATTGGCAAACCGTTTGGCATTCTGACAAACGTTGATGTTTAGGAGCTTGTCACAACGATGGATTAATGCAAATAAATTGTTGAGAACACGCTGGCATACAAAAAAAGAATTATCAGATAGAAGGGTCTTCTGAATTTATTTCACTAGCACAGAAGTAGGTCAAAATTTGTAAATCTCTGCAGCTAATTTTTAAAGAATTCTCCAGACAATGACTGTAACGTATGCTGTGCTTGAAATGTGGTTTCATATTTTTTTTTCAGTTTGGAGGGCTGCACACATGTATATGTAATCCAACGGTTTCGTCTGTTTTAAGAGATAGGATAGTTGCTCGGTCATTCAACAATTGTAGTAAACAATGAAATGACTTCCTTTGGGCTATGATTTGGTGAGTTTTGAATTCATGTACCTACATGAAAAGTGCATACAACAATTAAAGTTATCATTGTAATAATCAGTTAAGATTGACCGACATTTTAGATTTGGAATCTGTACTCTACATGTCAAAACGCGAGGTTCTGAGTTTCACTTGTGTTGAATGATTAAAGGAGGTAATTTGTATAACTATAGATATAAAATCCGAATAGATACAGTGCCCTTGGCTGCAAGGCCTGCTGAAGGTTAATAACTAGACTTTAAACAGGGTGCGTTTTTTTGCTATCAGTCTCTTTAAACTTAGAATGACTAGACATCATCAACTAGACTATGCGTTTATGGAACCAAAAGTACCGAAAGTAATTTCCCATATCTCTACAGACCTAAGCGTATCCTACCGTTGTAATTAAATGGCCAAATTAAATTTCCGAGGTATGAGGCGACTCGTAAAGTAATAGTACGTTCTTGTGAGATTAATGTATTACACACAAGAACATGCTTGAGCGAAAGGCAAATCGAGCGTCTCTCGAGAGGACTGAGTGTTTTGATAGCCTTGAGCTGGAGGACAAGCGTTAATTGTCATGACTTGCAGCTAGTAAGTACAGTCAAATGTCAATACATATTCATGACCTATTGTTTACATAAAACTGCGAAACACAAAATATACATCATACTTTTACTAATATCGAACTCCTAGTAAATCTGCAAAAGTTATGCACGTAGGCAGTACGATACATATTGTCCGCAGGTAAAATATGAACTCAGTTTGTGTTTTATCGAATAATTCATCATAACCTTGCTACTAGCATTTTGACATTTCGATGAGCCAGTTATATAGACCAAAATTCGCAATGTCATTTTGTTTAGCTTATGAATAGGTAAGGCAGGGTTCAGTAGACAAACAATGGCTAACCTTGATCATGACAAATTAAGTTAAAATGTCCTTCTACCTTTTATTGCCAAAACTGAATGATTTAACGGGCACTTACCTTTCAATAACATACAAAACATTTTATAATTTAATTTTGTTTTAAATTCTATGGTTTTCCCAGCATCTGATGAAGAAGGTGATTTAAAAGTCGGGCTTCTTGACAGCCACGGGAAAGATTACAATTTTGATACTTGCTCAGACTGTTTACACACTATACGGAATTTGCGCCTTTATTCTATTGACATTCCACGACAATTTGCTATATACGATGCTATCAGAAGTGCAAATAGAGTATCTTACGATACATACGTAACTAGTGAATCAATAACAAGACAAAAATAGACTATTTTCGCTACAAATTTAATTAAGAGAAGTCAGCTTTTTTATCAACGACTCGTAAGAAAGGGATATTTCAACGTTGACAAAATCTAGCATTTCAAGAGTCGAATGAAGATTTGTCACGGTTGGAGTCAAAACATGCTAACAGGTAGGCCTAAATTTAATGGCCACTTTAAGTGCACTTTCGTCTTTCTTTTTGTTTTTATTGATAGTAAATCTAGAAGTTTTTCTCTTCTTTATTAAAGGCTGAAATTGAACAGTTAAATTTAAAATCAACATTTTAGCATCCGGAGTTGGTTCAGTATTTATCGTTGTGTTGGGACTGATTATTTTTCTCTCTGTTGGGTGGTGAGACAGTCTTTCTTCTTAGAATGATCTTTTATAAATTCTGGAGGACATTAGCTTCTATCTGAAAAGTTGAAATTGCATCCCCGAAGAGACAAAATCAACCAATCAGCCCTCATATTTTACATCACTTCTCTATATTAGGAAGGTCACAGAAGCCATGAGGATCCTACCCCCGTAAGTTAACCATCATACTTGGTAAAAATGGTCCTTCCCTTCCATATCCATACATTGTTTGGTTACGTGCGTGCTCAATAGTAGCCAACTTGGTGCATTATATGTTGTTAGAGACAACTCTCTACTCATATCTAATTGACTTAGTAGCAGGTTTAACTTGGACACCTCCTGATTGAACTGAGCATTTAGACAGATACGGTTGAAGATTAAATGATTAACTCTTAATGCCCATCTGGTCAAAATGATCGATAAATTCGGGATTTTTTTCTTTTATGATTGGAAAGTAACTTCTTAGAATTAGATCTATTCATGGCATTCTGAAACAAAAATAAATAACCATAGTTACTGAACTTTTGCAGAATGGGGCTAAGCACCTTCGCGTCCACAGTTATGAAAGCAAATGTATACACCAACAGGCCTGTAGGGAGAGTGCGTTGTTCATGCTACAGAGCAGCTGCATAGTTTGCACACATCTTATTAGGAATGGTTTGTTTTAATTGGCTTGTTCGTAGTTTCTTGGTAGTGATGTCATCGCTTCGCCCACCTGTAAGGACAATCAAAAGTTGGATAACAGATTTTTGAATCTAAAGATCACGTGAGAGCCTGAGCTGCTGTCATGGCTGTTTTTATTCCATGTCTGTACATTTCCCCAAGTATGGAAAATTATCCAAGAATGTATTACACATTTTGAGTAACGATTTGAAAATTGGGCAACACCAGGCCATTGTTACTTAACAGGAGATGCAACAGCAGTTCCTTCGTTTGAAGTTTATTCGGTTCAGAGAGATATCTCTCTTTTATCGTGCATATGAAGATCACTGCAGGTGTGATATAAAAAAGACGGTTTACCATGTAGTTGTATTGTGTGTTCAAACGTTAAGAGAATTTAGACACATTTTAAGTCTTGTTATTTAACTCCGATTTGTGAGAAGAATAACAACAGTCTAGATTATGTGGTTCTGAACGCTTACTGCAAGAAAATCAGTTTGTTTTCAAAAGTTAATTTAAATGCTATTGCAGAATCTATAGGTACAAACAATTTCGCTCCATGGATTGTGATATTGTGTAACGTGGAACGCCAACTGCCTTCATTCAATGTCGATAATAGTCGTATGAAGCGATCAACAAACATGCTTGAAGCCAAGTAAGCGCAATAAGTGTTTTCTCGTCCCCATCCCCATGCGATTTTCCTGTCCCATCAATTGTCTTTCTCTTTTAGGAATTTTCACTTTACGATCAATCATAAGAACTAAACCACATAAATTCCCATCTGGTCACGTAAATCCTTTCTGGAGGTAACTAACTTTAGTTTATATGCAACTTTTATGACTGATTAACAGCGGGCACTATAGAAGAACTAACATACAGTAGTGTTCTAATACAGTTTCAACAGCTATGTAATGTTATGTGCGGTGTGTTCCTCAAAATGTAAGTTCTGCTAGTGTGGGTGCGTTATTAAATAAAAACCCACACCCTCTTTTCTTTGCAAAGTTAGGACGGGCAAGCATTTATTTATTCGGCTTAATCAGGCTCGTAGCTAAACAAGGCAACGAAGGGGGAGTAGCTTCCTGGGGGAAAAATATTTTCTGGGGGGGAGACACCAAAATGCATTAAGGTTAAAGGTAATTTTTTAATTTTCTGGGGTTTCTTGGGACCCTTCACCCTGTCCACTCCCCCTGCCTCCTCCTTTTGGCGGGGGACTCTGGCATTATTCAAAGCTCTAATCTACCGTATACTGTTTGTTGTGTGTAACTTACTGTTAGCTGTACAGCAATAGAAGTGAATGGGGATATCATGAATCCAACTAAGCTGTAAAACTTTTGTAACCATTCTTGAACACGCCATAAATTTTAAAAAGTAAGAATAAAATAAATAAATACTGTATTTTTACTTAGTGCAGGATCGATAACAACAAACAAAAAATATTTAAATCATCAGCTACTAATTACTGTGACATTCACCAGTTACCTATCTTGTCGGAGTACGGCAAAATAAAAGTTTGTTTTCCCCTTGTAGTCATATTTGCTCATTGATACAGTACGTAGAATAACTGTCTATGGAAGTTCAAGCTAAGTCGTTCTTGCCAATTAGTCTTCCTATGTTCGCCTAAAGAATTTTTAAAGATTTATGTTTAAAGTATAGTAAATGTCACCAACTGACATCGTCCTTGGGATATTATCTTAAGTTTGCCTCCTGTGTGACAAGAGATTAACTGAAGAATCTAAAAAATTATTAATGTTTTTTAGAGTAATAGCCTAAGTTATTACCATGTAGCATTGAGAAGAGAAGATTTCTCACGCAGGTTATCTCATGCTGTTTCGCTTTACCAGGCATAAATAAAAAACGATTAAACTAGTCTTCTAAGAACTCTATGTAATTAATCACACATCGGTGCTACTCAATAATTTAATCTCACTGTAAGTTTTAAAGATAAGTCTTCTAAGCGTTGTGTATTTCTTCAGATTTGCATTTTGCTGTTTTTTCCAGCAGTGATTAGGAATAAATAGTCATTTTGGGAACATCTCAGACTACCAGAATATCCTTTTCGTTTAAACCTTTTAATCCGAGCCTTTCATCAAAGCATTTGAAGAGGTAACTTGAACAATCACTTACTTTGATATAGGAAAGAAGGACAGAATGCAAGCAGTTTGGTACTGAAAAATTTCATTTATGCCTTGCATGTGTTACTTGAGATATCAGCGAATGGAGTTACAGCGGTTGTAATCAAAAATGTTCTTGAAGCAAGTAGGAGTGATGTCATCTCCTGTCATTCATGAGTTATACTTTGTTTTCCTCCTATTTTTATGTATTGTTGCCACTTTGAAATTGAAAGGGATGAGAAATTCAAATGTGAGATGTAAGCTTTGAAAATTACCCCAGCCATTGGTCATTACGTGCAAAATTGGAGAAGAAAAAAACTGGTTGTAATTAAAAAGGAAAACTAAAAAGGTGAACTTATTTTTGAGGTTATGTCACGTACCGGTACGCTTGCTCCATGTTCACATTCGTTTGAAAATGTGGCCACTGAATTTGCTAAGCTTGATGAATGTAAAACCAAATTGATAACGAATTTCACCAGAATGCCTCTTTTAAGTACCTCCTAAAATATCTGTGCGGGATTCATAAACATTTGCGCAAGTTCTCGAGTAAGTCAAAATACTTATTCACTGCGTAAGAACTTTCTTAAGTGGTATTCATAAAAACAACTTACGCAGTTCGTAAAGATACGATGCGTAACTACAACAGATGCCCATTAACCAATCATGTGTGCGGTTGAATCTTACTTTGTCACATTTTAAGCCAATCACATTGACTGTAATTGTTAAAACGACGCGAACAGTCTTCTGTGACTTCACGCACGGTCCTACGCTCTACACAACTATGTACAACGCGTGCCTCTATATGTGTTAATATGGCTCTTTTCTACTTACTACAACTCTGAATACCAACTAAAAGAGATACGTTGAGTAAGTCAGACTTACGGAATTTTTTGTGCGTAAGTAGTCTTTATGAACCCGGCCCCAGAACTTTATTTTTGCCGTAACCGCTCTTTAAAATAAAGGAGATCTATTTGGCAGTGACATCTTTAGGAGGATAAGACAGCTAACTTTAGACAAATGTCGATAAGTCTTTCTCATATGTGACGTAGACCTCCTGCAGAAGTGAGTCTGGCAGCTGGCTCTCTTAGCTGTGGCTGTCACTTATGTGTTTGCCCGCTTGGCCAACGTGCATTACTCCTGCACCCCCATCACTACGCAATTGATGCATCTGTTAGGTTAGAATTCACTACTACTAACTACAAGAAAATACATTTTCATAGGAAAAAGAAATGTGGAAATGCATCTCATTAGCTTAGTCATATGAAGATGCATCCCTTTTCTGGCTGATTACCATAAAAGGCCATGTGTTAATTGCCTGCACTACAATACAAATCGTAAATATTCAACAAAAATCGACTAAAGCAAGTCTGATAACTATGCTGTTCTGACGAACAAAGTCAATGGGGTTTTAGAGAGGCGCAATGTAGTTCCATGTAATCCTCATTCAGTCGCTGCGACAGCAAGCCAGTGCGACTTTATGACGTCATGACGACGATATCGAAGGATACCAGACAAATATATTCCCGCGATATTAAGCATTTCTAGTGTATTACTATTACTTTGAAATTGCACTTCTGTAAGATTCACAAAGGCTTAAGTCAGCGACGCTTTTCTTATTGAATTACTTTTCACATGTATTTATGTAAAACAGTCTCTTACCACCTTTTCTCTCCGTAGTGTCTGGATAAAGCTGTCGTTTAATTACAATTTAATCTCACTTAGTATTTGGTAAATGGGTTGTTCTCTGCCACAAGTTTCTACATCAGATTTAGAAAATCCCCATACATTTTTCATCTTCATAAGATGTGTACCCAGTCACACAGAACGGAAATTCAATTTCCAGTACCCGCTAGCTACATGAACTCACTGCACCTGCTAAAATTTGGGTTGAGTAGCTTTGAGATGGTAAGGTCCAAGTTATGAATACATCCTGTAAACAGCAGACTGCCGAAGGTGAGAAGTAACTTGCGTACCTGAAACCACGTCTTTCCCCCGTTAGGGAGGAATCTAGGATATAAAGTTACAAGGTTATATTAGCCACATATTAGATTAAATCTGATGAGAAAATTTATTTAAAACGGATTAGCCTTTTCGGGAAGGTGGCTGACATTTCTGTTACGAAGACATTTATCACTCGCGGTAAGAATGGGAGTTAAAGCTGACGTGGAGGAACGCTGTAGCTAAAGGTGTGCATAAATAAGCAATGAACGAGGTTCATTCTTCAGAATAGAAAACATTGATTGAGTTTAATTATATATTGTACGGTCACTGACGTTATACAGATGTATTAAAGACGACAATTAGTAGCGACTTGTCAACTCTTAGACAAGCATAACATACACTGTTTCATCTGTTTACTATTTCCTTCTGAGCTGATGAGGGTGTCCGGTAAGAATGAAATCTGATAGAAAACAAAGAAAGAAATGACCAGGCTTCCGCTAGATAGCAACAGGTTGACCTATTATTTTTTCGTCTGTGTCTGCGTTGACAATTCCTCTCTAATCTGAAAAAAACTTTTATTTTAGGAATCGGGGGCAAAACTGGTCCAAACCAAAAACTGTTTTAGCACTCCAGAACAGCATAAGTCTTTTAACACAAACTATACAATATATTTTGGTAATTTTTTCATGTACACAACACTTAGATTCGAAATTTGTTGTACCTTTTATGCTATATTCTTTCAGAGTCTTTGATGATGCTGGAGAAGTGTAAGAATCAACTCTTCCCCTTATTGTTGTTTGCATACAGTACTTGCACAGAGTAACACTACGAACTTAGACACAAAATTGTCCCAGAAGTGACCTCACTTATCTAGCAACGTTTGTAGTTCCGTGCTTGTACTTTAGAAGTACTTTTTAAAGAAAAAGAAAAACTATTGATCGTGTTCAGCATTTGCTAATGAGCGATCTTCGTAAACCAGACACTGTGGGGACACTTAAAAGAGTATCAGCTGCTACGGCTTTGCTGACCAGGGGCGATATAATGACATTCTCAGTCACTGAAGGAATGGACTGAAATAATTGTGTAAAGTAACAAAAGACGACACTGGTCACTCTTATGTGTTTCTGTTGCGTCAGATCTGCCTCCAAAATCTGTAAAAGTGGTCTGGTTTGGGTACTATGTATTTCGAAGTAAAATGAAGAAATGCGTTGCACAGGTTGAGTCAAAGAAAGGGTAAATTTAACTGTACAAGGTCTGAAATTTGGAATGAGATGGAAAAGACATGAATATCGGCTTATTTATGGTTTTTCACGTGTTTCCGTAAACCAACGAAAGCCTAATTTTTGAACCTCTAAACTGTTACCTTTTTTTTAGTTTATTCCATTACAATATTATTCGCTTTTAATTAACGAAATATTCCAAAAAAAAAAGCGAGAGTTGACTGCATATTTTCCTATGTAAACGATCTCAATAGCTTTAATATTGGCTCACTTGTTTCTTCGAATATGTTTCTTTTGTAATTCAGTAAGGTCAGAAGTTCGCAAGGCCTCATACACACGAGTCACTTTGCTACGGGATAACGTCAGTTTTGTACAGAACTTCTTGTTAAACAGCAATTAATAAAGAGAAAGATTAGACCTATCCCCTTCCAGTGTGTCAAAATGATAACAAGTATTCCGACCGATATATTGCTGGAGATTTTCCGATTATTTTATTGACTAATTTATCAATCAGAACATGATACTTTCCTGGGATCAAAGTCAAACCTTTGTCCGTTTGAATTGAGAAAACAGAAGCAGACAATAAAGTTATGGTTATCCACAATGTATGGTTTAAGTAAGTGGCCACTATATTTCAAACTAATGAGGCTTAGTGTGTAAAATTGTACCTCAGGCACAATTTCCTGAACGAACAAAACCAAGGGATAAGTCTCAAGATTAAAATAATTTTGATTTATGTGAGTCATTTGGAACTAGCAATGTTTTATCAGAAATTTATTCAGCCGGTATTCAGCCGGAGGGTTACTTGCCGGTATTCAGCCGGAGAGTTACTTGTGTGTTCTGTTAACAATATTAATTCCTGTAAGTTATGTGTATTAACACATGTTTGTTTCTACTAAACTTGACTAATGAACAAGTTTTCGTAAAATCTTAAGATTAAAATTGTACTTATTAATTAAGCTTATTTTATGTCATCCATAAGCCCCTTGGGGTAAAATCGATTTTTTTTTTACTTTTTACTTTCTTTGTTGCTTTTTCAGGATGAAAGGATGCAGACATTACAGACTAATGCATGGTTGACATTGGTAAGTTTACTATTTGCTTTGTTTCCAATGTTACAAAGTTCCCTTGAGAGAAAATATTAAATTAATGTTTTTATTTCTTTGTGAGAAATGTTTACACAAGCTCTGTACTGTGAAATTAGAGTAACGCTGTTTGAACATGCTTCCTCCTTTATTTATTTGTCACGTACTTTACATCTGGATTTTTGTGAAAAGAACATGCCATTTACACAAAAAAATTCTTTCTAAATCAATAATTTAGGGGGTACTCGGAAAATTACAGGAATGATTTTACCAAGTTGAAAAGACAGCAAAAATCCCTGGGCTGGAAATTATTTTTATCTGCAAGAGTTATTGCCAAATCTGAGATATTCTCAGAAATATCAAACCCTTCCAAACTTAAAGGATGGCATTCCTGTTTCATCTTTCTCATTTGTATCTTTGTTTACCTTGAGAGGAGAGTGATGTTCTTTAAGGTTGCGTTTATTGATAATTTGTTGATATATCAGCGAGTTTGAGGAGGGAAAGCGGATGTAAGGGGCCATGTATCTTACAACTCTTCTAATTATGTTGATGACACAGTGTACTTACTGATCAGTGACAGAGCCTAAAATTTGCAAATGATGGATGAGTGGGCCCGGCGGCAACAAATGATTTGACAAAGATTACGGTTCATTCAGTGAGAGCCTTATTACTGCGATTACCCAATTAAGTCGACCAGACAGCACCCTGCACAAGTTTCTTTAAGTTTAATTTTTGCCCCTTTACCAGCTCACCATGCAGGGCCGTGACCTGTAGGGGCCAGGAGAAACTGCCCCAGAGATTTCCAAATCGTAAATGAAATTTGAAATTTTTGAGAAAAAATACTAAATTGCTGGACAATTTATGTTTCAAAATAATAACTTCAAGGCCACCTAAACCTGGAAAATCGCAAATAAGGGTTTCTTTTCTTCCCCGCCGTGGATGCCTTCTAATGCGGATTTCCCCTCCTGACGAATGAAGCATATTTCTCCTACCAGATACACCTCATAAATACACCAGCATATACCCTGACTAAAGATAAAATAACTTATTACCTTTGACTATTAGCTACACTCAATTAACTGGTGGAGGAACTTTTATTTCAAGGGCATATAAGCAATTGCCGCAAACTTATTTGAAAGAACAGCTCAAGAATCTCACAAATGTCCTCTTCACTTCAATATCTTTCTTGAAATGTAAGAATATAAATTTTGCATATCCCAGGGAGGTGATACTCCCTGCATATTTAAAGTTAACCAATGAGTTACGTGCCCTGTCACAGCTTAGTGAGAAACTCATTGTAACATAGTACCTCACAAGCCATTCATGACAGTGGATACCCTTGTACATGCATTCCAATTAGGGTGACTGCATTTCCCTTCAAATCAAGTCTAACTTTGCTTCCTTTTTAAAATCTAAATTTGTTGCTACAGCAGAAATATAAAATTCAAGAATGTTTAGATGCAGCTTTAAAGGCTTTTATACACGAGCAACATTTGCAAAACATTCTCATAACACTTCACTTGCAACCAACCCAAAACACGCTTGTTTTCGGTTTGTTGCACAGTGTAGACAGGGTAACATCAATTTGAAAACATTTTGAAAATGTTTTGAAAAGAATTGACAGGGCATTTCTTCTGCAGCATTTTCAAAACATTTTC
>WURT03063448.1:0-13751 GCA_009936505.3 Holothuria glaberrima | reverse complement strand
AGCCAGAGAAACATCCTCAAGAAAGCTCAATAAATTAGTAATGCATGACCTATTAGGCAGGAAACCATGCTGAGACAGATTCAGTAAACCATTATCTAAAAGATACTCAAGCACATAATCCTTGACCACAGATTCCATGACTTTACAAACTACACTGGTTAAACTAACAGGCCTATAATTGCAAAATGATTAGGCATGGCATGATTTAGTTTGTGTTGAACTTAAGTAGCCTAGGCCTATCCTGTTAAGTCTCTTTCAAAATATGCTGAAAACATTCACAGGGATAGGCCTATTAACTCACCAGATATGGCAGTGATACTTTTGTCCATGTGGTTGGCAAAATGAATGACAGTAAAACAAATGTTTCCTCAGAATACTGATGGACCTCTTAGTGGTATTCAACATTGGTATCAGCTGATTTTCCCCATTTTTACCAGGTATTTGTTTATCACAAAAGTTTAACGCTGAATGCCGTTACTACCCTTAGTTGGGATCCTTTTTTGCTTCAGCATGAAAAATGTATCTTTCATTTTACTCTTTGCAAAAAAAAAAAGAAGACCCAAAATGGTGAGTCAACTTTGCAATTTGATAAAACTTTTGATTTACACATCACTTTCAAAACTTTTATCATAGTCTTACATACTCAATGTGAATGTATTGTTTAAGTGACAGTTTTGATGAAGAATTTGCCAGCATTTTCCATTCAAACACAGGGGCCGCGGAGCCAATTTTAAAGTGTGGGGGCTAATCATTGAAGTTCCAATATGTTCCATACAATAAAAGCAATTTTAAGCAGCCCAAAATGCCTACAGCAGAAAAAGCGGGGGGGGGGGGCTAAAGCCCCTTAGCCCCCGTCTCCACAGTCCCTGAAACAAAGAAGGGTCCTCCTCTTCCCTTCTGTAGAATAAAAATTGATACCATGAGCCCTTCATGTTTTTATCTGGTACAGTATTATTCCAGGCCTGGTACAGTACAGTAGGCCTATATTGCCAGAAGTATGTCTTAAAGTACCATGTACTGTATTGCCTAATTTTAAGGTGAAGCAGACTTTGTCAACTTTTTCTGTAGGAATCATGTGGGCCCTGTGTTGGCAGATATCTGTTTACATATGTGGCAGTTCAAAATGGGTCGTTAAAGGCCTTACAGCTGATTTTCGGTCTATTACACCTCGACACTACTTTTCCATTGCACAGTGTAAGTGTGTAGTATTCTACATTAGCACTTATTCTAAGTACTCTTAATGTGTAAGGGGAGTAGACTATGTTTTGTTGGTTATCATTTTAGTATATTAGACTGTTTCACCAAAGTGCGTTCCATGTCAGGCCCACGCCGAATTTATGCCAAGAAAAACAAATATTAGAAAACATTATAAGGAAAATGCCAACTCCAGCTGAAGATCTTCAGATTATAGTGTATGGAATGCAACTTGGCTGTAAAGTGCATCTAAGATGTTTGTTGTTTCATGTAATTAATTATGTAAATGGATCAGTGAGGAAGTCAGCCTTAATTGTTTGAACTTAACTTGAGGGGAAGACTGAATTGTGTTCATTGAATGAATAACCATCAGGTTATTAGGTCAGTCCCTTGAACATATTTAGAGAGCTACATGGTGAAGATGTCAGTTGAACTACACTGGTTCATCTCTGTGATAATCATGGAATTGATTAGGCCTATTAGTCAGGACTGTGCAGCAGTGTACTGGCTACATAGTATCAAAAGAGGCGGAGGATTTGACTCCCAAAAAAGTTTCTAGAAAATGAAATCCTGGTGAAGGCATGCCATTTTTAATGCAACTCAAGGAAAGATTCCTAGAGAAAAGTCTTATGGGCTGTGTGGGTGAAAGCCTGAAATAACTCCCAAATGGAGTTACAACCCTGAAGGTAGATGAAACTTTTAAGGGGAAGTCCTTAGAAAGGTCCTTAAATTTCCACTTCACTGATATTAAAGTGGCATTACCTGTTTAAAAAAGGGAAGTACATAACACTGCCTTGTCCAAAATGTTGGAATAATGTTTAAGCAGTCCATCCGCATAACAAAGATAAATAAAGATCAGTCACATAAGTAGTCAATCACATAAGTAGTTATTGGAAGAAATATTGTTTCAATTCTTAAAAAATTACAACAAAAACTTTGAAAATGGATAATGCGTGCACTGCAATCTTTATTCCATTCAATTCCACTCCCGGTCGAACAAACCAATGGGAGTGCTCGAGACTGGCCATCGATATAATATGTGAGTACTACCTTTGAGGAAAGTACCGAACAATCCTTGAATCATTTAAACCCTTGATGGCCAACGGTAGTGGCAACTCCCTGGTCTGACATCTGAGATGCTTACCTCCGTTGCAAGGTCAAACTTTCCCTGTTACGTTTCCGAAGTGAAATGTACACACTGGCAGTTACCTTGATTAAACCATGGAGTTCTAAGATTAAACCAGGGATTTGTGATTGAACCAATGCAAATTCTTTTACATGTTGGAAACATTTGTACAGATTGACCGAGGGAAAACATTGCTTAGCCTACGGTGGTGATCAATTCAAGCCCTTAAAATATCTATACCTGCTGTGTATGTAAAGGCTGCCATGACTTACTGAAGCATATACCGGTAAGAATTTGATTTGTTTTTTCAAACCGTTAGATTAGTGCCCCTTACTAGTGATCAGCCTCTACACTTGTGACAAGTTTTTCGTCAATTAGTGCATTGTTGTACATTTTACATCGAATATTTGATATGAATACTAGTGACACTAATGTATACATCTGCACGTACCGCTCAAAGACAAAATCTTGGGATGCGGGGAAGTACACAAGTGTACAGGTGTAACCGGTTACCGTTACTAGCATTAGTATGCAACTGTCTTCTTGAATGGTGTTAGGGGGTAAAATGTACTAACACGGTTATCACGATGAAAATATGTGCTTTTGCTTCAAAAACTCGAGTGTGTTGTGGGGTATACCTTCAAAATCACACTATTCCCAGCAAAATTGTGAATAACCACGGCAATACAGGTCCACTTAATGTACAGTTCTTCGGTACATGCATCTGTGTTACTCACTGAATATTCATATAGTGTTCTGATAGGGGTGGTTTAAGCTAGTTTTAATGAGACCTGTTTGTTTTAGAAAAGCCTACAGATTTTGACTGTTTTTGCACCGTTTCTTCAAATTTTGCCGTTCACAGTACCATTTTCAGTTACCACAAACAGCTTCATACATTATTAGCATTGTTATTGTATTGACAAATAAAGAAAACATTAGACCTTATGCAATTTCCCTATTCTTGATCAGGTAACATCACTTTAAAGAAAAGACCTCTTTGGAACATCTGCTAAATCTTTCAGATCTCCATGTATTCCTCTTGCAAGTTTATCTGACAGGAAGTTTCAGAACAGAAACATTGCATATGACAGACTGGATTTAAATCACTAATGGCAATAGCATAATAGTATGAATTTTAGTAACAGATCTATTGTCACATAAAAATAACCAAACTTATGAGGTGACTGTATTTAAGAGGGCTATCCTCTTAAGTCAATTTATTTCTGGATTTTGTACAGTGTTTGCATATGAGCTGGAGGTTCATCCATTCATTTGGACCCTGAAATTTTTTGACTCCTGGTTTTCTTTGCTGATTGCTGAATAATGTGCTATTCATAGCTAGGCATAGCTTTTTTTAGCAGATTTAGCTTGTAACATGTACATATAAGTTGAAGCTTGTAGGAAAGATGTAGCAATACTTTGAGCCTCTGATTTTTTAGTAAGTTTGTAGCCTATAGCTATTTTAGAGGGAATTTTGCCTTCGATGAGGCCTACTCATAATCAGACCACAGCCAGGTTTCATATAGGCTACAGTAGGGATAGTCTCTGTGGAATGTATGGAGCCATGAAGAGGCTCTCTGATATGGAATCATATCTCTTATCAAGGAAATATTGCCAAATGCCATGATATCATGTCAAATTAAATTTGAATCCTGAGGACTTATCAGGCTAATAAAAACCGGTAATTATCCCCCTTTAGTAGTCCCACTCCCATGAGTGATGTCATTATATTTGATTGTCAATATTACCTTTTGTCAACATATTTTGATGACTTGAACTCAAGGAAATTTTCTTTCATTTGCACACTCTGTATATCCTGCAAAAGCAGCATACACTATGTATCTTTCCCTTGAATGTTGATTCATGCAGATGTATTGTAAGATCTGAGAAGAGGCTAGTGTAATTTATAGTGTGGTAGTGTGGTAGTATGAAGGAAGTTAAAGATCAAATGGTGGTTCTTACTGCTCAACTAAATTACATAGCGGCCTAATGTCCCTTCATCTTATTGGATTTGCAGCCAACAGTGTGAGTACAAAAGCAATCCTTAAGTAGCACATCGCCCAAGTTTGCTTAGACCCTTAAATTTACTCAGGCCTCATTACCACCCATATTCTTAGTACTGTACTCATTGCTCAGACCTATGTAAAGTTGTCCCTTTCACAATGTAGCTGACCAAATGTCAGTTAAGCGTACATTGTGGTAGGAAGATGTTGTTTGGGGTTTAGATCCTGTTTGCCTACCAAGCAGTTCCTCTTTCACAAGATAAACAAGCAGTTTTCCTCTGCTGCATCATCATCCTTCTGTATCCTTTCCATCAAATAGGTTTAAATCACCCTTTTGGTGAATAACCCTGTTCCAGTGTGTAACTTCTTTGTGCTATTATTTGCTTAAATTGTGTTTGAAAGTGTCTCAGAATCACAATGCATGTCTCTCTTATACAGCACACTGAGCTATTCAAACCTACATGGGGAACTTTCCTTTTAATAGTTATGGTTGTGAAAGCACTGATTCCTTTAGGTTTTACACAGTTGGGTATTACTTGTTAAGCTGTTACAAAAGAAGCTACAGTATTTTGGATATGGCTCCAAGAAAACTTATTGCAACTTACTGTAGAGAAATACCTACACTGTACAGTACATCAATCACTATCCCGGAGTAAGAGCTATTGATGGTATGTGGCTAAATTCAGCTATCATTTTTATGATGCACACTGTGCCCTCCTGAAGGTGAGTACTTCAGGGGTGCAACATGTCCCCTCCCTGGCATGTGACAAAAGGACCTGAAAGTTCACCTTTGATGGGTTATAACACTAATAATACAGGTCTGTGTGTGTCAATGTCCCTTTAAATGTTAATTTTTAACTTGGGCTTGTCAAGAGGTTTGTTATTGTGAACAAAAAAGAAGAAAATGGTTAGTCGAACCTTTAAAAGAATTTCGAGATTTGTCAGAGTTGTGTAAATGCGTGTCTATTTTTAACACAGGTGGTGGATTAGAAGATGTGAATGTCTGATGTCAGGGCTGGAAAAAATGGTTATTTCATGGGAGGGAGTCAAATTATCCAGAACCCCTTATTGTATTTTCACCTGAGAAATATAAAAGTTTCCTTCCAATTGCCAAAATTTTCCTCCAAGTACCCAATTTCATGGAAAGAAGCCTCTCAGCTTCCCAACTTCTTCCACCCATGGTCTGCTGCATGTAATTAATATTGAGGTAGTAGGTAGTAGGATTTATTATGCAATTGATAGAATTGTGCATAACGGACATAATGTTTCTTTTTATCTTGTTTAAAATGACTCGTCAGGTAGTGAGCCACTTAATATTTATACTCAACAATTTCAATTTAAAGATGGGTTCTTTCCCTTGAATGGGCAAATAACATGGGTTAGCTGTGCATCTTGGAAGGAAAATCCACCCTTATGTGACCTGGCTACTGGTTCATCATTAATAGAATTTTCTGTGGAAACTGCTGTATTTCCACACAATGTGACTCGAAACTTGACTGGAAATACTTCCAACCTATTACTTTAATGGTTAGTATGAAACTTTTTTGGAGCCTTAGGACTATGCATTACTTGATTTTAGTTTAATATAGTATTACAGTGTATATTTCAATTACTTCCCATGGAACCTATTAATTGCTTTTTATTGAGATTACAGTACTGACTGTTTGACCAATGCGTGCCAAATCAAATAAACAAGACAGAGAATTTTATGCAATGTAATGAACAGGCTTGACTATTAATATCCACACCCCATAATTTATTGTTTGCATAAATATCACTTTAAGAAGCAAACAGCAATACAATTTGATTGTAATTGACTTAAAAACAATGCCAACAGGGTTTTGGAATAACAGCCTTCTGTAAAAAGGCATAGGTAGTTAGTTAAAAACAAGTGTTAAAAACCAAATGTTACATACTATACAAGGGAAATAGAACTTTCTAATATAGCCTATAGATAAGATACCCATCTTTCTTGGTATCATAACTTGTGTGTGGCACTTTTACAGTATGTTACATATTTTCCTTACCAAATTGTAAAAAAAATTCTTGGTTTACTTTTGAGGGAAGCAAAGGCTTACTGACATGCTTACAAATGCAAGGAAACTTTTTGTTTTTGTATGTTATAAACGACAGACACAGCCGAAAAATACTTGTAAACAGAACTTCGTTTTTTTCTAGATTTGTGAGATTCAATTGATATTTCATGATTGGGGTGATTTTATATGCCCTTAAAGCTTCCAGGCCTAAGTTGCTTTAGGCTTTGGTGATTCCTCAACATGTTGAGTGACATGTTCATACCACCCAAATCGTGATTCTGAATGATTCTGTAGGCTACTTTGTTTTTTCAGTTTTTGTGAAGTCATTATAACTGCAATAAATCATGTAAGCTTTGACTTGTTTTGAATCGTTTTGATGGAACCAGAAATCATTAACAGAAGTTTATAGTGCATTTCATGGTTATATATTTCCATTTTCTTTTAGTGCTTTTTCATTTATTGCTCGGGAAAGTTGGAAGACTAGATAAAAGGCATACAGACTTGTAAACAGTGGTGAATGAAAATTGTCAAATTATGCAGCACTACGTAGCAACTTAACGTTTAGCACTAGCAGTTACAGAAAGTGTGAGAGGAGAGTTATTTTGTTGAAGATCTTCCATTTAAGGTATTCTCAGAGCTGAAGTATTTTTGCAACATTAGGGAGTTTGGTGGAAATTTTATATGTTTAAGTTCTGATAAAAATGATCGAAGTTTGGATGTGTGGATATCAAATGAAAATGTTTATAATATAGAGAATGGAAGCCTTTCAATGCATCATGTACATGATTGTCCCATTGTTTTCGATTTTAAATTACTGTAGGCTATACCATCCATAGTGATGATTAAAAGAAGCTGTTACTGTAGGTGGGTCATTCCACACTTGGTTACAAAAGTGTGACAAAGATGGTGAAGACTGAAGTCCTCTAAGGTGAAAGTTTTGTAGTGGTATTTAGTTTGGTTGGTAGTCTCAATTTTTTTTCTGATAGTGGGAAGATAATTTTCTTCATCTATCATCACTTTTTGGGTGGAATTGCATAGTTGATAATGTTCATAACCAGGACAGACTTGGAATCTCTTTGTTTTAGAGAGACTTAAGCAGAAAAATAAATCTTGTATTCACTAGAACTATAAATAATGTTACACATTTTTACTGAATTTCTGTTACCAGTGGAAAAATATGGACTATATGAGAAGTGTTTGCTAACGTACGTAACAAGAACAGAATTTCTGTCGTTGTTACGTACGTTATATCAAACTATTTTCATAGGAAATATGCACTTGAAACTCTTGAGTGCATTGTAACAAAGGTTTTACTCTTTAATGAATTGTAAACTGGTGAAATGTGATACATTCATAGTTAACAAATGTTTCCCCATGTACCTATATTAACATAATGATACATCACAGACAAGGTCATGGTTACGTACAAACATAGGACAGACTTCACCTTAAAGGCTCTCAGATCCTTGTTGTGAGCAAAAAGATAGAGGAAAGCACACAAACCAGTAACAAATGTGGCCTTTTGTAAACTGATGCAGTTTTATCAAATTCTCTGGAAATTTGTATGCTATAGGCTGCTAAACATGATAGCGTAGTTACATACATAATGATGAAAAGACAGACATGTTGCGTACGTTATCTACTGTAACTTACTCTGCAATCAGCTATGATGTTTTGACTGCTTGAATGATTTTACTTTTTTTGCTTCACACAACAATGATCAAGTGTTACATCATAATTTTAGATCTGGAAATCTTTTCTAATAGTAATAATATCAGTTACTAAGATTCTATATCTAGAGGACAGAAAAGAGTCCAAATTTTACTCCAAATTGCAGATTAGATTTTGAGGTGTTATTGTTCTTCTACAATATCTATTTTTCATTTAACAGTCATTTTGTACATTTTTGAATGGAGACAAGAAATTGCATCAGTCTCATTTGTAAAGATCTTTTTTTACATTATAAATTTGCACTAGATCTAATGTCACACATAATAGGTAAAAAAATAGGGCAAAATAGACCCAAATTCCCCAAGAACAGCCTTTATATAAATTGGACATTCATAAAATTGTCTTTATTATCTCTCTGTAGTCCTTCAAGTATGATGAACTATAAAATAATCAAAGTACACACATGTTTTGCAAAATATCATCATGGCAAAAAATACAGGCTGAATATACCCCTTTAGTTTGGAATTACCCAGGTAGGAATTTTGTTACAGATCTTTATGCTGTATGCTGGCAAGGTAAGGGAACAATTTTCCCAGTTCTCATTGAATATTTACGGGTACAAAGTAATATTCAATAAAAACAGAGGGATTATTTGTATAAATTTTTGGCATGGCCACAGTAACCCACAAGTTGAGTAACTTTTGGTATGATTTGTGTTGAAAGAACTCTGGAAATTGGAGCTGTTTTGGAAAAAACTGTTGAAAAGCGTGATGAAAACTTCTTGTAAACTGTGAGGAAAAGTTAGAAGGCAGCACTTTGGAACGATTGTGTGTATTGGTGATGACTGTTTGTTGTGGTAACTTGGATCTCAGCCCATATTTCTTTGGTACTGTATTTATTGTGAAAATGAACTAGGAAGTTACCCAAAGTTCTTCAAGAATTAAATGCTGTCATCTGCTGATCTAGCTAAGTGACTGAGCAAATTTCAGTAGATACTGTAAGATATACAATTGTATCCTCTCGATTTCAAGGCCAGAATGAGGGATGCACAAGAATTGTACTGTACTTAAAAGGAAACATAAAATGTTGCATCATTGGTTTCAGATGATTATGATCGGTTGTGATGTGTTTACTGGTTATCAGGTCAGGAACAGGAACGTGTTGTAGTCTTTAAATTCTCCATGTTTTGTCTAATAAGCACTGTTTGTGAAATAAAATTCACAGGATTTTGCTAACACAGATGTCTGAGAAGGCATTAATACTTCCCTTATGTGCCACCAAGATCAACTGCAAATTTGCAAGTTTGCTTTTATTACTTGCATGACATGGGTGTAAGGTTTGAGATTTTTTGAAATGCTTTTGTTGCAAAAATGCAGGCTGGTCCATGCATACTAGCATGCATGATATAGGCAGAACCTTTTGCCCATAGCATTTAAATGTGTGTACTATGATAACAACCAAATTTTGGATGTTGCTGGTGTAAGAGTGTGATGAACTTTTATGTGTGCCAGTCTTTTATCAGAAAATGAGAAATGGATCCCTTTTTGGTCTCTCTGGAACACAAAAGCATTATGGTCTACTGTGTTCCACTTTCATAAAATATTATGCTCTATATAATTCTACTTTTACTATCATGTTTGGACATCCTATATAATGTTGTCCTCCACACTTCACTTCCTGTATAATCTTTTATATTTGAGTTTTTCTGTTGCGCTAGTTCCTGTGGAAACCCAAAAGTGAGGGTAGCAGCAGCTTGAAATTCTGTCCACAGGTGTGGTTGCATCTTATAGATGCAGTAAGGGAAATAAAATTGTGAAAGTTCGTGCGAGCTGTTGTAGCTACAGTAGGGTTCCCCGCAGTTTTTGATTCCATAAAACCCAGTTTGTTTCGGGCGGGAAGAAGAAAATAGTTTTATGCTGGTTTATATGGTTATTTTCATTGTCTCTTCAACATGTGATAAATATTTTCAATGTGTAAGTGCAACATGTGGTGTGCTATACATATATAATATACTGGGGGAAAAATCAAATTTTGAATTTTTCAGCCTTTTTTGTTGAAAAAGGCCTGTAAGAACAGGGACAAATCTACTTTTCACATCTTAAATTGTACAAAAAATAAACTGCTAATCAAATGGATTTCTTCAAAAGTTCCCTTTTTGTGAGTAAATATATTTTAGCACACATCATTATGATACATTTAAGTTTTCTGGAGGTAATTTGGTTTCTACAAAACTTCAAAGCATGTTTGAATTGAAACAGTGGATTTCAACCATTTTCAGTGCCAAATTTTAATAGGCCTACTGGTAGACCCAGTGCAATTTTTGCAGTCCTGTGGCTTCTTTTTATTAGCTTCCTACATTAAAAGTCAGACATTTTTGGAAGGGTTGATAACTTCAAGTCATTTACATTTCCAGACCACAGAAATTGGTTTTCTGAATAGGGGATATTAAATATTATATTCAACCCACGCATACCATGATATAGGCCTGTGCTGCAAGGAGACAGGGCTTCATTGTACTTAATGGTTTACCATGGATCACTTATTATGGCATTGATTGAGTATATCTGTTACCTCTGGGTATCATTTCAGTTGAGATATTGTTTTCAATTACCCCAAGGTGTTCTTTTCATTAATCTCCATCCAACCCATTCAGCTATCATCTCCCGCTGCAGGAGTTGAGGTTTTCTTCTGTCAGTGCTAAATTGTGTGAAATGAAACTTGAAACCTCTTACTGAAGAGTGAAAAAGCCCTTTTTCAACTCATTTATTTAACAACTTATTTGAGTGTATGTTGTGGAAACTGGCAGTATTTTTGGTGTAAGGGGAAAGAATGGTGTGTCTGTAACTGGGAGTTGCTGCTGTAAATAAAATAATGTCATTCTTTGTTATGCTCCTATGCAAGATTGGTGGTGTCTTCGAGTGGGCTCAGGGCCATTGAGTTAGTTAGATGAGGTTTTATGGCTCAGATTGTAACCAGTTTAAGTCGGTCAGGCCACAGCCTTTTTTCCAGTTGTGGTGCACTGGCTTGTTTTCCCTACATCATTACTTATGCTGAGCACCAAGCACAATGGCAGTAGGTTCCATTTTTAAAGTCTTTGGTATGAGCCGGCTAGGATTCGAACTTCCGGCTGCAAGTCGGATGCTCTAACCACTTGACCATGCAGGGCCATTGAGAGGACTGAGAAGTTGTGTCAACTGCGTTGGTGTCCTGGTGTCATGGAGGGGGCCTTTTGAAATTGAAAATGCGTGTTTTGAAAAGTTTTTTGCTCAGACCAGATTAATCTAGGTCCTTTTTATGGAAACATCCAGGGGCCTTAACCTGAATCTCGCAGTGGTCTATGGAGGGCTTCAGTATTTTATTTGAGTCTAAACCTCCGGCATTCTATGACAACACAGTGTTTCTATGGAGTATGAGATAATTACAAGAATACCTGTGGCATGGGAGAATTACAGGTACAGGTATGTAACTTTTTTCACTTTCCATGCCTGGGTCAGTCTTAGAAATTTTTATTAGGAATATGGCAAAAGCTATGAAACTTTTTTTAATTTGCATGCTGTACGTCTACCTTGTGTAAAATTGTCTTGGTTTTGAAATGGCTGCTGGAGAGAGATTGCACTCTTTGGATTGACAGGATCTAGCACTGGTTGTCGCACTAGACACAAACGTAATTATCGTCAACCATACACATTGATATACGAGGCCTCCTACAAAGTCCTTTAAAATATTGTTGCTAGGAGAGTTCAACTCTTCTTCTTGGACTTCATTCATAATAACTGCATGTACCTAGTCTGCAATCCTTGTATTGTCTTCAGTGAAATAAACTAATAAAGGAGGGAGGAAGATATAATTATATACATATATCCTGTAAACTGAAGCTGAAACAGATCAAGAGATAAGCTATTAGGCTAACAGTAGTAAGATGCAGACTGGAAGGAACAGCTAAGCTTCTATGTGATGCACAGGCTTAGGAAGCTGTTGGAGACTGGGGGCTGAACCTTATTTTGGATTGCCATCCTGGGGGGAGGGGTCTAAGGGGATCCTGCCCTTTGGAAAATTTTTGGATGTTTGAGGGTCCATCAATTTCGAACAAGTTTTAAGGTAAACTACTGCAATTTTTTGACATTATTGCAGAAGAGACAAAGAAAGGGGTCTATTTGGAAAATTTTTGGATATTGAGGGTCCTAAGATGCAATTTGGTACATCATTTTTGACAAATTTTAAGGAAAAATACTACAAATTTTTGACATTTCTCACAGAAGAGATAAATATGGGTTTTTTTGCCCCTGGAAAGTGGGGGGGGGGGAGGGGAGGACTGAAGCATACTTCTGTTCTCCACAAATTTTGAAAGGGGACTGGCCCCCTCCCACTTCCTGTGCCCTTGGTTTGATGTGTTACTGTAAATACATTTAGAAGTGACATGGCTTAAATCTAGGGGTTGGGCTAAATGCATGATTTTAAAGATTATTAAAAAATGGAAAAAGAAAATAACAAAAAAGTACAACCAAACTGTAAACAACCACGTAAAGTGGCTGGTGAATCTGTCTTCTGATTGAGGAACAGTACCATAGGCTATTATTCAAGTCCAACTAATGTGCATTGAGTTTAATGAAAAGCACATTTAACTTTTATTTCTGGAATGTTTTCACATACTTTGTAATTTTCTTCTTCACGGCTGATCTGCAGTACATTCCTTCCAGATGAGCTTACTCTACAGTTCTGTAATGATAATGTTGCAGCAATCTTTTATAACTACTTATAGGATAGTCTGAATCATGCGTCATGCACATTTATGATCAAACATTTGCTTGCTATTTTATAATTTATTTTTACGAAAAGGCATTCATTGATTGATATATTTTCCTAAAATTTTCTAAAAGTTGGGTGTAACAAATTTACATTTTCAGTAAATTTGGAAAAAAAAAAAATTAAAAGAGGCAAATTGTGCCACAAAAGATGTAATGGTGCATGGTCTTCAGTAATCAATAGGCTATATACCATAGAAATACATTCAGTAGCTAGTTGTAACTCTGTCTACTTCAGATGCATAGTTACAGAAAATTTGTCAACTTGACAAGGGGTATCTCAGATAATCTGGGCTACTGGCTGGTTTGTCTGCCTGTAACCATATGATTTTGGAAAGTTGTCAATATTTTTCTACTTGTACAAATTGATGACATTTTCAAGGTGAATAAAACTACTTGGAAGTATTCTACTGTAAATCTCCTCAGTTATCTTTCAAATCAACTTTAAAAAGTAAGGTCAGTGTATGTAAAGCAAGGTCAATTTGTAAATGCTTCAATATGCTTCTCATAATTCTGACAGACAACTAAATGTAGACCTATCAGTGTGCTGTTTTATCTCATTTGCCATCAAATTTTGGCAAAGCTTTATGACTCAATCTCATCCTAGATTTGTACTCATTAAAGGTCAATGAAAAACAAATTTGGATTTAAGTCATAATAATGTGTACAAAACTGAGACACTTTGTTTACTAGTGTGATTAACTATCGCACTATTTTTCATATATTACCATGGTAGTACGAAGAATAAATAGGGCATTGTTTGAATGCTTTTGTGATTAGTTGTTGATTCCTTGCAGAAGGCAGGCAAGGAATCTATGCGATGGTGATGTCGTGCGTGTGTATGTGTGTGCGTGTGTGTGTATGTGCGTATGTGACGCCTGCTTGTAAACACGATATCTCTAGAAGGGTAACTCCGAGG
>WURT03063437.1:0-13752 GCA_009936505.3 Holothuria glaberrima | reverse complement strand
AATGTATAGCGTCAAATACGTACTTTCAACCTTCCACAGTATGCTACAAATTAGATTGAAAGATCCCATATTGATGTAAGGCCCAACAGATGTTTGGAGATGTATCTCTGTTTTTCGAAAAGTGTTGTAATCAGATTAGTTCCATGTATAATTACCTTAATAATTGTAATGAGATGAAGCGCAAACAGTGACGCATGCCTGCAAAGCGAGCCAAATTTTTCATTAACTAAGATGCCAAAGGACAGTTTTAATTGGATATTACGTGAAGAAAATAATGTTTGGTATTATTCTCATTTGATCTAGTTGGAAAATAGATACGAAGTTGACATAGGCTCAGTCAGAAAAATATGCTGACTGAGGAATCAGAAATTCCAACAGGTATTTCAGATTTTCCGACTACCGTCGCTCTGAAGAACTTGCGACTCCCCATTCGCGAGGGCCCTGAGTACAGTACGATGCCCTAAGGAGTATGTCAGAAGAGAATTTAACCAAGTAGATGCTTCTAGGATAATGTCATGATAATGCTTGTGAACAGGCTATTGAGAATGATTGTTTTCATTCCCCACTTTACCTAAATGCCCCAGTGTATATAGTTATTTTTACATATTGTGTGTTTTGTTGGCAGGAACAACTTGGTACTGCATAGTAAAGGATACAAAATAGGTTAAATTGATAAAAAAATGCCAATTCTATTGACTTTTAACCAATTTCTGTGATTATCAATGAATAGCCTAGATTATCCAGTACTGTGTATAGTAAAAGACATTGTAGGGTAGTCCATATTTAGAGCAGTACTACAGTGCTGTATACTGTAAAATGCTTTATGCATTAAATGTATAGGCTCTCAGCATCATGAAAAGCATTCAACATGCATGAGTGCAGGCCCTACCAGGATATAAAACATGTTGTTGCATACTTTAAAAGTTTATAGCTCGCAGTTCAAAGTACATAGATACAAGATTACACTGAAGAGGACGTAGAAACCTGTTTGCGTAATCCAGTATCTCCACAACCTACTGTTTGTTCAAAGTAGTTCTTATCCAGTCTGATCTTTGACTTTGGATGGGCTCTACATCAGGTCTCCTTTTGCAAGTGCATTTATCAAATCACAGATCAACTTTAAAAAAGTTCAAAGGTTACCTTTGGGGAAGACACCCCCTTAGGCTAGTGGTTCCTAGGTATACCAGCCATCCTGTGTTTATATGTGTAACCCAATACTGTGTAAAGTATTATTGTATGTTGCATTCTACATAGCAGAGATTTTATTTGACAAAAAGTTAGTGTTTCATTTTGGAGAATATCTTTAGATAACAGAGCAGGTAAGAGCCCAGTCATAAATCTCTTCAATTCTGTAAAATATGCAGCCCATATTTGATAGGAAGATAATTTGTTTTAATGTTTATGACATGGTTTTGGTTTCATTTCTACTTTATCAGCAGATTTCCTTGCAAAGCTTTGAACATCATGCAAGCTTAGTGTTAAGTTATTAAACATATAGTATGATACAGCTGTTCAGTACAAAAAGGTTACATGCGTATAAGTTTTTGAGTAGCCTACACTAGTACTGCTGCTGCAAGCCATGTACAGTATTTCATAGCGTGCTGTATGGTATTGCTGGCAAAGTTTACATATCCTTGCCAGTTGGGGACTGGGGCAACTTTGCAGGTTCTGTGCAAGTTTTTAACTCCTTCATACTGTAAAGTGCAATTACATTTTATACAGTATATCTGAAGTTTGTGTGCAAGGTAACTTGATCTGGTTTATGCATGTTTGTTATCATTCAAGTTAGATGTAAGGCAAGTCGGAAGGGATTTGCAAAATTTTATATTTAGCTGAAGCTTCAGAATGTGATGCCAAATAAAGCTCATGGCACCAGAAAGCACCTTGGACCCAGAGCTTTCAGGTATTGTATAGTACTTGTAAGCAGAGCCTGGACCTGTAAAGAAGCTTCATCATTGTCACTTTTGCATGCCCTTGCATACACATACATGTATTGTATTCTGAGTGCTGTACTTAATTTTCAGTAGTGAGTCAAGTATGGAGTTACTGGTGTTTTGAATTGAAGCATTTATTTCCTTAGAGGCATCACTGCTGCTGCTGCATTATGACAATCACTTATGTCTTATAAATTCAAGTTACATCGTGTTCACATTAGGCAGCGGTATTAAACGATTCACACACTTTTTTCAATATATTAATTACAAGTTTTAAAACTGGGTGCACGAATTTCCTGCACATGTTTGGAAAAAGTTCACTTTTTACACTGCAACTTATGAAGATTCTCTCACTCTGAATCAAGAACCCCCCCCCCCAAATATTTTGGAAGGGGGATATCCCTTTTCACCAAATTCATAACTCTGCAGTGTTATGCCCTAATTTGCACATCACAAGTTTTGCAAGTTTAAAATGTTATACATACAGTCAAGGCTTAAGCCAGAAAAAAGTCCAGCCATTATATGGATCACCACCTTCCTCTTCTACAAAAATGCTGTTAATATTTTCTCTACAGTGTACTTATATACTATATTTAAAGAGGCAGTATTTCTTGGGTATAGTAACCAGTATGAGCACAAATGAGTGGACCATTTTACATCTAAGAAGGGTCTAAACTGAAATATTTCAACAAGTGGGGCACTCCCCCACCAATGCCACTGAATATGGACTCCCTGATTTGGAATCCTTGTAAATAAGAGTGTAAGGTACAGTAAAGTTTAAGAAATATTCCTGCTCATACCATGCATAATGTACCTGTAGTTCTTTTTCAACACTGCTCTGTTGACTGATTGTCAATATTTTTTCTCTCACAGGATGTTGGCCAATGATCTCTACTATGATCGCTTTGAGCCCCCTGGTGTCAGCTATAAGGGGAAGCTGATAGGGGTTGAGACAGTCCAAGAAGCCAGGGGGGATAAAATGTGCCAAGAGGCAATGAACAAACTCAAGGTAAAGTTTTTGAACTTTTCAGGATTATTTTGTGGGAAATGTAATTTCACATTAGCTAGGATATGCCCAAACATTTTAACTGAAGCTTGTTGCCCAGTTGTTTGTGCTCTTTGAATGTACTGTACATTTCAGTCATAAACTTTGCCACATACAGTCACCTCACATTACATACACCTATAATCTCATATGTGTGTTTGCTTCAAGTGTTCCAAGAAATTATGTACATAATTTCTTGGAATTTTAAATTGTAAAAAGAGTAGTTTTACTAACGAAACTTTCGAAGACTTGTAGAAAGGGAGGTGGAAGGAATACTGTTATACATTTTATGTTGTGGAATGTGAGGTACAGTAGCATATCACAAAATGACTATGTATTTGTGGTACATTTGCAAATAACTGTACATGTGACACAGTCATACAGTATGTGGGAACACATGTGTATGGTGTAGTACAGTAATTTTAATAGCTCCATGAAAAGTACCCAGTACTGTGCATGTTGGTACCTTCATTTACACACCTGTGGTTTACAGCATTTACAAATACATTCCATGTGTACAATATTAAATTACTGGTTTGAATTACATATAGCCCAACACAAGTGTTTTCCTGTTGTCTTAATGGTCAGGTAATTAAATATTAATTGCGGTCAAAGAAAGGATGTTTTAATTTTAAATTAGTGTCTTCCTGTCAAAGAGTGTATGTAATCATCATGATAGTTCTGTATTTTACAAAGCACAGAGCCACATATATGTATGGCATTGTGCACTGAAGGATGTATGACAAAAAGTATGTTGTGTCTTGAAATGGTTAATTGTATGGTCAGCATTACCCATCCTTATTATCAGTCTACATTGAAATGATAAGTTTTATTGTACAGAGTCCCCAGTCCCCATCCAGCTACTGTACATCATAATAATTTCAGGATGAAACAGTATAAATGTTTGAAATTGAGCTTATTCAGACTTTCCCTGTCTCTCACATCTTGGGGAAAATCACCATATTGGGGATTTGAAGGCATCAATTTGTAAAACTTCAGACAAGAGATATGAAGAAGGTGGGAGGCGAGGGGGGAAGGGAGGGAGTTAGATCTATGTACAGTATTTTGAGGTTGTGGATATACACTGTGACTCATGTTTGGTTTTCACCTTGCCAAGCTTCACATCTACATATACACATGGTACCTCCAAGGTTGGTTGTTTTGAAATCGTGTAGTGCTTCTGTAGTTGATAACAAGTCCTTTCATTTTCTCCATTGTTACTGCAGGAAACATTTGTGGGGAATTTAGGTATTGATGTGTTTTTAAAAGGGACTGAGGGTAGGCTGACTGGTACAGTTTATAGTGTATTAAAACAGGTTCAAGTGCTATACATGTATTGTGTAGCCATGGTAACCATGGCATAGCAACACAATGAATGTTTACTAAAAGTGCAATATTTATTGTTTTACTAAGTATGATACTGTACAACTTAACTGCTTTGAAATGTATTTTTTCATTCATTCACAGGCTATGGTGAAAGTGACAGGGGAACACAAACAAAGAATTATTTTAAATATATCAACAGCTGGTGTCCGGGTTTTAGATGAGAAGACAATGGTTAGTACATACAGAGCGTACAGATGGTGTCACGAAAGTGTTTGAGTTATTGTACATTGCCAGTTCCAGGTTGTGTATTTCATGAACACAAAGTATTTAATGTACATGCACATGCAATTTACACGAATGTCCACATTATATACTGTTTGATGTTGCAACTTTCAATTAAATAGAACTGTATGATCTCAGTTTCTCTTACACAAAGCACAACTGATTATGCATGTCATCTAGACTGTAGCAACAGCAACAACAACGAAATATATCTATAATAGGAAAAATGTACTATAGTGGATGCCTGTACATTAATTTTATGGAACAACTACACATACTGTCTTCTGATGAGGTAATCCTGGCAATTAGAATTTGAGGTATATGTGGCCAGATTTTTTTAAAGATCAAGCTAGAAGTGAATACATTTTCATTATTCAGCCAGATAATGAGGCTGGATGGGATGTCCATTGCATCTAGATTCCAGAGAATATTGGGAGTATTAAAGATATGCTTTAAAATACTGTGAGAAAGTACTGTAATCATACACATAACTAACAAGCGTTTAGTTTTTAGAGACATTGCATTCAAAGGATGTTTATTCAGTTCTGCTTAACTTGTCCATTGTTCATGTTAAAATTATTGCTTTCTTTTCAATGTATCTCACATGACAGCAGGATAATACAAATGTACAGTACATCTATTCTGAAAATTAGGTTGACTTTTCCATCAACAAATTCATAGATGTATGCAAAAGGCAAATTTCTCCCAGGATGTTAAAGGAATAGTAACCATTTAACCTCAGGAATCCTACTAAGTTTTATTTCCCTTCCTTCCTTCCCCTCCTTTCCTTCCGTCCCCTCCCGTCCATTCCCTGTTTCACTGTTGGAGATTAAAAACTGTGGACAAATACCTTTAAAGGGTCCTTACAATTTAATACAAACATTGAAATATAAGACAGGGGTAGACTGAAGATTGTTCATTTCAGTCCCAGTTTGTGTTCATGTCATGGTCTTGCAAAAGTGTAGGCCATTCGTAATCTGGGCCAGGTGAATGCTGCAAAATTTTAGCATCTGGTGCAAATTTATAAAAAATAAATTTTCAAAAAAAAAAAAGTCCAGACATTTTTGATCAACATAGAGTGTACATGCAGAGGCATACCCAGGATTTCCCTCGGGGGGGGGGGGGGGGGGGGGGGGGGGGGGGGGGGGGGTGGGAAGGAGGATGGAGGACACAGTATGTTGTGTAATTGGGGGCCTGGGAGGGAGTGTCTCCCTCTCCTTTAAAAATTTTGGAAAAATTAGGTGTCCTTAGGGGACCTACATGTAATCTGATGTCACATATGCTACTTTTTTAAGTAAAACTTGTGTTAAAAAATTTGCAGATTTTTAGGAACTAAAAAATCAGCATCAGTGAGGGGGGCCATGGCCCAATGGCCTCCCCCTATGTGCGCTAGTGTGTACATGGTACTTTACTAATAACTGGATGTCAATTTTATTGAAAAGGATTGGATTCATTCACATTACTGTTCCTGTATAAAGTAAAGGTATACTGCACATAGTTTGTGGTTGCCTGTCTGTGGACTGCTTTACAAAATAATATCATTCTTTTGAAATTAAGGACCCATTTTGATAAAAAGACCAACAGTAGTCATGCAGAAAGTCTGAAAGTTTCTTTAAAATTTGAACAAAGAACACAGGTTGTTGTTGTTACAGGAAACTGTACATTTTTTGGTCTGGTGTGTAATTATACAGGCTGTAAAATGTTAACTCTCACCATTTTTAGAGATTTATGCAAATACGACTTAGCAGTGCTTGTGTGTGTGTCAGACCACAAGGTCTTAAAATAATGTTGTGAGTTGATCATTTTTGTTTCAGAAAGAAGAATATCTTCACGAGGTACAAAAAATTTCATTTGTGTCTCGTGATCCGACAGACGCAAGAGCGTTTGGGATTGTAGCAGGTGATGAGGGTAGCCATAAATTCTTTGCCATAAAAACAGAAAAAGCAGTAAGTTGACCTATTTCTTCCATCTTTGGAGTACTTCTTTTCTTGAAATTTGAACATTGCCTATTTGGCTGCTTTTTGGGAGTTATTGTAATAGTCCTTGAACGTTAACTGTAAGTCGTCACTCATATTCAGTCATAGAACTAACTTGTAACTCAGAGTCATTTTTTTGTAATCAGCTTATGGATGATATTAGCAAAGGTATGTGGGAATCTTAAGAAAGCTTGAAAAGGTAACAAGATTTTTGAAACCAAAAGAACTTGAAACTCTTAATGAAACAAAGAACAGTGTGATCTTGTACCCTACCCAGATTGTTTTAGATTCATTGATGGAAAGGTTTCCCACAAAACCAAAAGTTTCTAATTTATATAAATGCCTCCTAGAGCAAAGTGTGCTGTGTAAGTCCACTGAATACAAGCTTTGTTCATAGGTAGTTGTTATGAATCTACCTCCTACATGTAAACTCTAGATCTATTCAATAACTTAATTGTGAAGTGTAAGCTAACTTTGTAACAATACCATATTAAATTAGTTTGAAACGTGCCAGAAATTGCAACAACTATAACTTAGGTCTTTCACAGTGATTGATTGTGGCAAATGGTGGAATCGTCAAGGTCTCGGGTGTCTGTCTCCTTCATTGTATCTAACGTCAAACATGAAACTATTCGAAAAATTTTTAATTTACCAGGGCTAGGTTTCCTTGTTGATTGTATTGTACATTGCCTTACCATTCTGTATCAGAATATTTTGATTTAACCCTCTAGCTGTTGACCTTTATCACTTGAATTAACCTTATTTTTTTCATGTGTCCAACATTTACAATTATACAACCAACCACATTATACTGTGGTGCCAATTTGGAAGAAGACTTATCTCATGAATGTGAAATGTAAACATGACATTTTGACAGAACCTGTCCAGGTTTTCAGTGAACTGGAGCAGTGATAAAATGTTTAACATTTTTAGTGCTCAGAAAATAAGAAACATAATGAACATGATTCTGTAACTTGGGGAACCTCATAGGTTAAAGATATAACATTCTTAGTGAATGTTTTGCAGCTGAGTTTAAATGAACTGACCTGTATAGATACTGTATTATAGAGACTGTAGGTCGAAGGGCATATTTGATTATACATGGAAGTGTTTTAATTCATTGGTACCAGAAGTAAGTTTGTGAAATTTGATTTGGAAACTTGGGACTGTGAAAACCATGATTCTACATGCCCATACTGGTGTGAACAGTGCTTGAGAAGTTATTGCAACTTGCAGAAGGTAAAAAGCAAAGTATTTTATAACATTCTTGATGAGTACAGTAGCTTGGGTGAAGATTTCAAACACAGGCATAGGAAGCTGTTCGTAACCGGGAGGGCTGAACATTGTCTTGGACCACTGTCCTGTATCCTGTGGGAGGGGTCTAAGGGGAGGGGATGGTGAAATTAAATGTTTTGCATATTTGAAGATCCTTAGATGCAATGCCATGCAGTATTTGAGCAAATTTTAAGGAAAATTACTGTAAATTATTGACATTTTCTACAGAGGGAACAAATAATGGGTTTTTATCCTTCAATTGAGGGAGGCAGAAGTTTGCTTCTGCACCACCACATTTTTGAATGAGGAGAGGGGCTTAAGCCCTAGCTTCCCCCTCCTCACTTCCCACACCCTTGCTTTCTAAAGGTGCGGCTACACATGCGACCAATCCATAGCAATTCAACAAGTCGCTGGGCTACACATCAAACTAATTTATGGCCAATTACTCAATCGCCAACCCTTGGATTCCCGACAAGAGTGGCTACATATGCAACCAGATCGGGTACTTTTCCGGCTACATGTAGTTGCCGATGCATTTGGAGAAACATCATCATGACGAATTCTGGATCCAGGATCGGAGGCGAATGTGCAACCAGAGGCAATAGATGCTTAGGGGCTGCAGGGAGAGTTTAATAAATATCAGCAACCCTGTTTAACAAGGGATGAAAGATCATAAATAGTATCCTCTGAGCTCTCACATAAGTGTTTGAAATGGAGACAAAATGAAGTGGTAATCCATGTTACATTCCCTCCTAATGTACACTACAAACTTTGTACAGAGCTGTAAATTATTTTAAACTACCAGATACAAGAAAATGCCTGACAGATGATTCCCATGACCTCGGCTTCCTAGAGTCTAGTATCACAAAGTGGTCATACTGCACAGGAGCACACGCTGAACTTCTTTGATCTTTGTATGTCAGAACATTAGGCTACATGTTAGTCATATTTTTGTTGCAAAATTTGCCGGGGAGGACCTTCTGCCCAGTCTTTATGCCTACGGCGCCCGCTGGTTTCTTGCTTCGCCATCACTAAGGGAGCTCCCCAACCCCCTCTTCGCCTTTGCCCTTACTTAAAGCTCAAGGTATGATGTATAAGGTCCCGCCTATAGGCCTCATGAGGGGTCCTGGTGGTAAAGTTAAGTTAGAAACCACAGGAAGCTACGTAGTACCTACAGAATTAAGAGCATTAGAGCAAAACATAAAGCCATCTACAAGGAGCACTGTTTAAGTAATAATGAGGTAATAATGAGACAGCATACATAATAGAATAGCGAGAAACGCGATGAAAAAGTACAGCTCATAAAACATTGCAAAAGCAATCCAGTATATTTAAAATCCCCCCCTGCCCAACATTGCAATTTTTACTACCACAATTTGGGGTATTGTTTTTGTGGGATACTTTGATTTGGGGGCAGGGCTTGCTATTTCCCCCTGATTCTAGGCCTACACATAGGGGATAGGAGTGTATCTACCAGGGGCCAGCTTGTTGCTACTGTATTACCGATGATTTAGTTGAGTTGTGGAATACGGCTACAGTACATTTGGCGAGTTGGCAACTCAAATGTGGCTACATATCCAACTGATTGGTGTAGATTCGATTTTTGATTCCTTGCCGAAGGCAGGCAAGGAATCTATGCGATGGTGATGTAGTGTGTATGCGTGTGTGTATGTATGTGTGTGACGCCTGCTTGTAAACATGATATCTCAAGAAGGGTAACTCCAAGGAATCTCATACTTGGGATGTAGATTGCCCTTATTGAGTAGATGAGCCCTATTGTTTTTGGTGGGGGTCAAAGGTCGTTTAGGGTCACCAGTGGTAAAAAAGCCATAATTTGTAAACACCATATCTCAAGATGGATAAATGTGAAGGATCTCATATGTAACATGTAGATTGCCCATATTGAGTAGATGATCTCTTGGATTTTTTGTTGAGGTCAAAGGTCATTTGGGGTCACCAGAGGTAAAGAGGTCAAAATCTAAACACTATATCTCAAGAAGGGTACCTGTGAGGGATCTCATACTTAGCATGTAGATTGCTCGTATTGAGTAGATAATCCCATTAGTTTTAAGTGGAGGTCAAAGGTCATTTGGGGTCACTAGTAGTCACAAGGTCAAAACCTCATTAATAAGAGGGAGGGTAACTGTTAGGATTCTCTTACTTAGCATGGGATTGCCCATATTGAGTAGATGATCCCTATCATTTTTTTGTGGAGGTCAAAGGTCATTTGGGCTCACCACAGGTAAAATATCATATTTAACCAATGACTTAAAGAAATGAGAAATCTTGCAGAGATGCCAAGTACCTCAATTTTAGGTGAAATTATTATGATTATTATCCTTAATTCTGCCATTTTGAAAACCTGCATCAAATACCACTTTTTTAAATGGCAAAATCTCTGCCCACAAAGCAGAGGACAATTGTGGAAGTTCACTAGCCTTGTTGACTGAAAGCCCCTTGTCCTTATAGGGACATCCATGTGAGCATGCAGCAATTGTAAATTGGAATAAATTAAATGCTACCATGGTTATTAGTTTTAAAAAGAGAACTAAGTTACTGACCATTTGGATCAGATACCCTTGAGCATGCATGAATTGTGATTGCTTAATTGAATAAAACAAATTGTAACTGTATACTGTCTGTGTCTCTGAAATGCCTATATAGCCAGTGTATTTCTTCAGAGCAATTTATTTATGCTTGAATGTGTTTGTTAGCACAAGATGTGCACAGAGCAGGTCTTATGCAACTTTGGGAGATAAAGTAAACATTCACTGCCAACAACTTTGGAGACCATGTAGCAGTCACCAGAGATGCACGCAAACTTCACATAGGCTAAAAATTTTTGTATGGTATGCTCATGGCTGAGATTCATTCCAATCAGCATGGAACCAGAATGCCCATTGGCTTTTGTTTTAAGGGGAGGGGAAAAATCATTTTAGGTTACAAGGCTTCAAAAGGTTTCGAATCATTAACATGATATCTCAAGTAGGATAACTGTGTCGGATCTCATGCTTGTCATGTGGGTGACTCAATCTTGTTACAATATATCATATGGCAAGAAATCACTAAGCCTTTTGGCTTTCTAGTTGAATCTGCTACAACTCGTCTGCAACAGACAAAAACTCGTCTGCGACGAGTCAGTAACTCGTTTTGGGGTATGTCACACATGCAACTAATTGATCTTGGATCGGGAACATCACTTCCCAGACCGTCGTGAGTCGGCTGTTTTGCAGACTCACGATGAATTAGTTGCATGTGTAGCCGCACCTTAAAGGAACAGGTAATAAATCACAATTTGCATTTTGTTCCTGAAAACAATTAGACTGCTTATTGCCAGTGGTCTTAGAGCTAAAAAAAAATTAACCCTGACACTTTATTTTCAATTAACGTAAACAAATGACAAGTTTGGGTTGCCTTTATCAGTTTTTATAAAAAAATTCTGTCCTGACCCTCTTAAGTTTCCTTGCCCCATAAGATGCCCTGTAGTCTCTTGACTTTCAAGATATGCATTTTGGCTGAAACAGGGGTTGCCTGGAATTTTTTGAAAGTAGTGCTGACTTTTGGAAATATAATACCAGGCTGAGTGTACAACCACTAAGTCAACCAATATACTGTGTTTGAGTATTGAACTATCGCCTCCAAAGATTGGTCCATGGTAGGAAAATGTTTTAGAACCCAAGGAGGTATTGTATAAAGTCAAGTACATGTGCAGTGATAATATTTTTCTCAAGTGGGGCATTTTAGAGCTCACCTTTAATACAGAAGCAGCAAATTGTGTCATTGTGGGAACTGTGTGTAGATACAGAAAATAAAGTTTTTAGTGGGAGCAAGGCTAATTCCCTATTTTTATAAAGTCCAGTTGTAAGAGTTTCTGCTTTTAGAATGTACATGCCTCAATTTTAAGGTAAAGGGCTATTGTTATCATTCTTTTTACAGGCATACAATGTTGTACTTGCCTTGAAAGAACTCTTTGAATCTGTCTTGAAAGCAAAGAAAAGGCAAATGGCAGAGTATCAGGGAACCAAAACAGCTGTAGATAACACATACTCTGTACCGGTGAGTAATAACAGAGGAATATTCATTTAATAAAGAATTAGTCAGCCGTGTGTTTTAGGTGAGTTTTGTGATGAAGTGCCACAGCAACAAATCTGCTGTAAGTGAAACAGTCATTGTACCTGTGAGTACATTTACAGCTATGTATATATCCCAAACTAATGTGTACCTATGGGTAGTAGTTGTTACACAGTCTAAAGAAAATTTACATCATTCTCAGCATTGCTGTTTGAAATATAACTTGGCCTCTGACCAGCTATGTAGTAAGATCTGTTAGCTGATGAGAAGAAAATAACCTGCAACTGTGAAAAAGTTTGCAAGAAGCCATATAACACAGCTTGTGTTCTGCTTTACATTTAAGTACCTAAAGTAGTGGAAACCAGTAAATAGTAGTCGCAATTAAAAAAGATCTGTTGGCCTAAACAATAAAAAGAAAAGGTTACGTGCATTTCTAGTTTGCAGCTTGCACTATAGCACAGCTTGAAAATTAGATATGCAAGCGGCATTGTAAATTTTATGTACTCTGGCAATGACCAAGCAGCCATCTTGTAATATGATACATTTCATGTAAGAAGCAGTTGCACAAGCAAATTATTAAATCAAAAATTTGTATACCATTAATATTGCAGACATGATTTCCAATGAGAAGATGTGTAATACATTTTGGTTGTATTTGTCATAGTAGGGAGAATGCATGTCATTTTAATTCATTGGGTACCAAATCCCCCACACCTCAATCTATGTGCCATCACAAATACAAAATGTATTAAAAGCACCAAGGAAATTAAACATGTTGCTTTGTAGTAACTTTTGGCTTTTAAAAAGTGAATATTACTAGAAACCAGGTGAGTTGAGTTAATATAATTTACAAGTAGCATAAAGACTGAATTTTATGGCAGATAGATTGTACACAAATGAAGCAAAAAGACTAGGAATGATTGGTAGATTGTAACATTTTATGCCAATCATTTTTCCCTGAGCTGTGAAAAGAATCATTTTGTGTGCTGTAGCAATTACTAAGTTACTTATTAGTTGCATCATTTCTCTGTTGATGTCAAACAAATAACACCTCATTGTAAAAGAAGGATTTATGATGACTTAAAGGGACTTTTGCATCACTTCAGACATATTGAAGAATCCTATGGTATCTATATGTACAGTTGGTGACTGCTCTTTCAAACAATAGCTTCAAATATTTAAGCCATGCTGATTGGTCTATGGAGACTTGTGCAGATCATTGAAATGCTATTGTATAGAGTGGAAATGTAAGAATGTAAAGTGGGAATGTAATTTGCAAGCTTTTCGTGGCCAAGTAACTAACTGTGAATTTAAGACCTGCGAAAATACTTCTGTTACTCTGTTCAAGACTGTGTTGGTTGATCCTTTCAGGAACAACAGCGAATTCGTCACTCCTCAAATAAGTGCACAAGGTACAGAATCGTGAAAAATTAGCCTCCTACAGTATGTAGTGCAGCTCATTGCATAAAAAGGTTAGATTACAGCTAGTAGTATTAAAATGGATACTTTCATGTATTCAGTGGAGTATTGGCTTGAGCAATTTAAACTCAGAACAGGCTGCTGTGGTGCTGTCTGGGAGGGTGTAGTTGATGTGTTTTTTTTTTCTTTTTTTTCTGTTTTTTCTTTTTTTTTTCTCTTTTTTCTTTTTTTTTCTTTTTTTGTCTGTTTTTTCTGTTTTTTCTTTTTTTTTCTTTTTTCTTTGTTTTTTCTTTTTTTTCTTTTTTCTTTTCTTTCTTTTTTCTTTTTTTTCTTTTCTTTCTTTTTTTCTTTTTTTCTTTTTTTCCTTTTTTTTCTTTTTTTCTTTTTTTTTTTTTTTTTTTTTTTTTTTTTTTTTTTTTTATAT
>WURT03063426.1:0-13753 GCA_009936505.3 Holothuria glaberrima | reverse complement strand
CTCAGTATTACCATAAATAGATATAGGTATGTACCTGAACTTCTTACTTGACGAAAAGAATGAACATGAGTATTTATAGCCCAACAAAATTGATATGTTTAATTGCTCTGAAAGAACGAAACAAAGCTGCAATAAAGTGGAGGGGTTTTAAACTAACAAAATCTTACGCAGAGCCTAGTGAATTAAGAAGGCCGAAAGTTGTATAAAACGTACTGTATACAACATGCTTCAGCGTACACGTCTCAACTATGATGTATATTGCATTCTTGTACAGATCACATTCGTATTGTCGTATTTTATACTTTTAACCTCGATGGGGATTTTCATTTCATTTGCTACATAGTCAGAATGCTAGAAAACAATTCTAAATGGTTATGCAATGATTGATATATCTGTACGTAGGTCAGCAAGGCGGGCGGCCCTCTGTTAAGTAGAAATTCTTTTAAAATAGTACTGAAACTCTTCATTCAATTTCTACCGAAATTTATCAGCGGTTTCTTTTTTCTATTTGTTTGTTGGCAAAACAGACAACAAACCCAATCTCCGAAAAATACAAGCATTTGTACGGAAGCTGAAAAGTTCGAGGTACAGAGAAAACGCACATCAGGTACAACATTTTAACAGATGATGTGACCAGAGAAATTCAAAACAGAAGAAGGGGTATCTTCAAGAACGTTTCATTACTTCATAAAAGGTATTGCATATTCTCTAAATAAATCAGGACGAAACTCAGTGTTGCTAGAAAACAAAGCCACCAAGACAATAACAATGTTTCCTCCTGGCCGTTGATAGAACAAACATGAAAATGGAGAAATACAGGTAAAAATGTTCTGTTGTTAGTAGCTAATGCGAAGACCTCGAAACTCAAAGGCTGATGAAAATGACAGCAGGTAATGAAAACAACCGAAATATTCGGAACAGACTTAAGCTAGCCTGTTTGCTAATGTTTTCTAGAGTCATCATGCTAACGATAATAGCCTGGTCCTTGTCATATAATTAAAATGAATCAGGCTAGAATAGGATTGGTTAGGCTATGTGCTGACCGTAGCCTAGACAATGTAGTCTAGGCCTGAAGGCTTACATATGGCGGCTCAATCAATTATTTCAGGGGCCTATCCAAGGGGTCGTTGGGGCGTGCGCTTCCGTGGTAGAAAAAGGGCAATAAAAGAAAGAAAAAAAATGAAAATAAGGAAAAGTAAAATCACGTGCATCAAAATTAAACCGCGAATTTGTAACTTAAGTGTGACTTTTAATCGTAAACTTTACCTAATTGGGGAATATTTTTCATGGACTTCGAACACGCCACGAGGTTCAAGTTGCACGAACGAATTTTCAAATTGATAGAAGACGAAGCGCGCATTAGGTGTAACCTCCCGTTCAGTAAGGTTGGCAGTTCATTTAATATTAGCAGGGGTGTTTCCGTGGCGTTAAAAAACGAAAACAGAAAGAAAACGGAAAGAAAATACGGTAAGGAAGAAATGAAAAAAGGGGAACGAAAAGTGTAAACATGCGAACGTTATATCGTAAGATGTTCAAGTTCTCATCTTTTTAACGAAATGGTCATGTACTAAAATAGTACGAAGTTTATCAAAACAAGTTACCTGCAGGGGTATGCATAACCCAGTCAAACCGATCTGGCTTGGAAAGCTATCCTACACGTTAAGCCAATTTATTTTCACCAACTTCTTTATTCAGACTTAATGAAATTTGTAATGCACCCCTGCTTAAAGACAGACAGTCATCACCTCAAAGCACATTTTTAGTGTGGGGGTATTTAAGTTCTCAGATAATCTCTGTTCTGGGATTGACAACGAAGTTTGAAAATTCAAATGATGCAGAATAACTCACATTCCGCACAACGCAAAGAGAGTATTTGGTTTACACCGTGTCATTTGCCTGGTATGCTCACCAAGACATGGCCTAAAGCACTAAAATAGGTTTGTGTCTGCACAAGGAGGAGGTTCAGCTTTGTACACTTATGGCAAGAGTTACAAGTTGCTTACTAGGGCGAATTGGAACTGTCTGGGATGACGAATTGCCTTTTAAGGTGGTAACTTTTGCGGATAGAATTCAAATTGTGTTTTAAGGAGGCTACAATTATGCACAAACACTAGTTAACACAGTAATATATGTACTCTACAGTAGGTCTTTCGTCAGAAATTACCTACAGCGCAAGCCGCAAGAATACACAAATCAAATGCGAAGATTTGTCATCACCAGACTGTCATTGTTAGCACGATGACTCTCAAAAACTAGTACATGAGCTAAAAGTCTAGCTAAGGTCTGTTCATGATATTTCGCTTTATTTCATTAATTGATAACATTTTAATAAGCCTTTCAGTCCGAGTTCTCGCATTATGTACCAATGCCTAAATACTTTGTTTGTATCTCTCCATTTCTATGTTTTTTTTTCTATCAAAAGTAGAATAAGCGCAGCTTGAGAAAACATTATTCTTCTCCAGATAGCTCTGTCCTCTATTAACATTGAGACTAGTTCATTTACTTTGAGGATATGTAATAACTCTTCATGCTGTAATTATATGTCCTTAAAGTACCTCCTTTTCTGCTTTGGATTGCTCTGTTCATACCATCAACCCTGGTTAAAATGGTGAACAGAGAAATAGATGTGGGTGTTTTCTGTAACTCGAACGTCTCGGCTTCCGTAATTATGTATAACAACAATACTCCGTGAAACGAACATCAAATTTTCAGTTATTCACAGCAGTCATTGCTTGAGGCATCTCATCACCCTTGCTCGTCAGATTGTAACCTTCATCTTCTCTTGAGGATTATTTTATCTTCTATTTTCCTCGAATTTGGTCATCATGGCACTTACCTACGTTTCATTTTCAGTCTTCCAGTTCCTTTTCGTTTACTGCATATCAGCAGACGGACTTCAACAGACCACCATTACTAATCTTCGTGAATTGAATTCTCAATGGGCTGCCGCCAGGTTTGCTGCTCCAGCAGATATTCTTGCTAAAGAAATTCATAAACTCAAAGAAAAAGATGCTGCTTGCGGAAATGGTAAGCCAGAGTAATAAGTCATATAGTTTCAGTAAACTACACTTTAGTGGACGAAAATAAAAGTTAACCAAAGTAAAGGAGAGCAAAGTAGAGTAGAGATGAGTAATGTAAAGTAAAAACAAAGTAAGTCTCAATTTAAAGACATACACTCGTCACCCCAAAGCATAATTTTAGTGCGGGGGGGGGTATCAAAATTCTCAGTTGGTGACAGCTCCGTGATTGACAGCAATAGTTGAAAATTCAAGAGATGCAGAGTAGCTCATATTCCACACAATGCAGAGAGAGAGTGCTTGGATTACACATTATAATAGCCTTGAATTCTCACCAGGACATGGCCTTAGGCAATAAAATATGTTTGTGTCTGAACAAGGAAGAGCATTAGGCTATACAGTTATGGAAGGAGCTACAAATTGATTATTTGGGTAAACTAGAAATGTCTGGGATGACGAGATTTGCCCTTTAACCAAACCAAGCCACGACGATCTAAATTAGAACAAGTAGTATTTGGACTTAAGAATTTAAGTTAGCAAAGATGACCTCCTGCTCATTTCTCAAAAGGAATACTATAAGATTTTACTTCCTACAATTTTTTCCAGTATATATAAGTGTTTTAGAATGTCTAAAAAGTAAAGAGACTTTAAAAATATCCTTTAAAATTTCTCAAGAGGTTCTGGAAATAAATTCTTATTCTAAAAAATTTCTTTAACTTCCATACGATTTCAATTTTGTTACAATATTTACATAGCATTCGAAAATCTCACAGAATGTTCCACATCAACTCTACACAGAAAGTGGAATTGAATAGATTTAATATAATGCTTCGGAGATTGCGCACACAGTTTCTTCAGAAATTTTCCAACATCATTTGAAGACACTTTTTACAACATTTTGTCAGTGTTTTTCATTTGAAATTCTGTAGGTTCCAATAGAATTTCTTTAAAAGCGAACTCAAAAAATTGGCAGAATTTTCAAAGACTGTTTTGTACAAAATTTTATACAATGAGGAATAATACTTGAACAGAACAGTCGTCCAGAATGGCTTAAAAATATTCATATCTGGAAAAGGGTGAGAGTAGAGCATTCTTGAAATTGGAATACATTAGTTCAAAAATCACTTCATTTAAAAATGCTGCTTTCAACTTAAAGATTTAACGGTCATGTGGCACAATAATTAATGAGGCTCCTTTATGCTAACTAATACACTCTCAAAACGTCCGGTTCAGATTTGAACCGAATCCGTTCAAATAGCACTGAACTTTAAACTGGTCAAATGTTTGAATAGATTTGGTTCATTTTGAACAGAAAATGGTTAGTTTGGAACCGGAACTAGTCAAACATTTGATCTATTTTCGGTTAAGTGCCAATTTGATCCCTTGTTTGGTTAAGTTTTGAGCTAGACGTTGTTAGATTGTAATATGAAAGGGACCTCATGATGTATTATGCACAAGATGATAACATTTGTAATACATCTTTTCCTAAAGAAGTGATACGTTCAAGATAACATCCAATATAGAAAGACTAAATGCTATAATTTTTTTTTTATTTTAAAATGCGTGTATTTAGCACCAACTTCGTTCAAATCTGTCGGATTACTTTTTCAGTTTGTTTACACAATTTATATCTAATAGAATATGAAAGATTTAACGTTTGCTCTGCTCAAGTCCAATAGTTGCTCATAAAAGTTAGTACAATTGTATGATTTGCATATAGCTAAAAGTATTTTTACATATATTTTAAGTTCGTAACGCTTACAGCTCCACAACTTTAAAGGTTTAAGTCATGATAAAATAACAGTCACAGTAATATCTACGTAATCAAGAATTTACTTGACAAAAATTGCAAGGAAATACCTCCCTCAGTTGAGAGAACTTGTTCTCAACTTGCAAGAGACAAAGCCAAGCATAATTATCAATACAGTATTTCAGGATTTGAAAATATTTAATATAAATATGTAAGCAATTAACTGTGATAATCAACAAGTAAACTTTGAATTATTTTACCTTAGCAAGGATGTATTTTGTGCCTTCTTACAGACGTAAAACTTGAACTTCATCAGCGAACTCCGAATATGACGGACCCTTCCACCCCAACTAGCACAGGGCAATTATTTATTTCTTTTGGGGTCATACAAGATTATACACTAGAAAAAGAATTATCTTGTGAGATGAAGGAAAAAATTGCTGTGACACACCGATTTTTTCTGGTTGGGATACCTTTCAATTCAGGCGCAAAACACGGTGTTATGCTCACATCCGTTCTAAGTGATTCCCCGAAACAAGTACTAAACCCTTATGTAACTAATTACCAAACTATAAAACAGATCGACAGAATGGAGGAGACCAGCGATGGAACTATCTTCATGTACAAAGGTGATGACGACATGACACTGAATATTCAGTATGACAAGGAATGTCAAAGAGTTGAAAGTGCTCCCCTGAGAAATGATTTTGTTAAACTTACATCAAATAATCACGTCTCAACGAGTTACCCTAAACCTTTTGATTGGGGTTGTGAAAGTCTTGGGCTAAATGTCAGCTTCTGCAAAAGTCTTCAAGAAAATCGTTGTGGTTTGGAACGAGCTGGGTCAGACATTTGTGCAACGAAGTCCATGACACTTAACCAACCATGTCCTGCAACCTTCTCTATAATGAACATGACTGGATTCTTCCAAAACGAAGTCTTACCCTTCGTATCTGAGCTACCACTGGTCAGTTTTGAAGCAGAGTGGGTGAATACAACACAGTCGGCAGGACTCGTATTCCCTTGTTTGACGGATTAAGGAATTAGGAGAACGGTTTTCAACATGTTGTTTCACTCAAAATGCAAATTATTTCTTTGTATTTGCTTCTTTTCTTGATTCTAAAAATGTGAAGCATAAAGTAAGTAAAGTAAAGCAAAGTAAGTATTCAAGACATGTCACTACCTATCCTGACAATTACTTTCAGCTACGTAAGGGGGTGGTCCCAGATGTCTTTCCTTCCTTTGACAAAGTTCCGCTTTTCGGATGTACGCAAACAAACGATTTAAGAAAAAAATAAAAATGAAAGAAAATGTAATACTGGTACAAAATGACCTAAAGTGTATAATATCCAATATCGTACGTTTCGGAGTTGATCAAATAATACACCGGTTATAATTTAAGAAGATGTGATTAAGACCTTGACACAATGTCTCTTATTATGATGTTACCAAGTAACTTTTAATATTATTATATAAGTACTACATCAGTCTTACTATTACCAATTAAGACAATATCAATTGTAAAGCATTATGGGATTGAGTTTTGGAATCTGTTGTTTTTGTCAATGGCATTTTACTGAGCAAAAATCCAAATTCTATTCCACAGTCCTTTGTAATTACTATTTGAAACAGGGTCTGTGGTAAATGCGTTATTGTCTTTTCTTATTTAACACTCCTGCTTTGTGTTGGATAGAATGGTTGTCCGTACTATCATTTAAATCCCGAAATTTTAAGTACGCCAAGTAATCATCTCTTACGGTAGTTTATTCCTTGATACCCCCTTTCTATAACGCGATTGGTAAATTCGTCAGAGAAACCCTTATCCCACCTAGGAAATTTGTTTTAGGTGGTTTATAGAAATCCTTTGCCAGAACCCCAAGAACACTGCCAGAAAGTATTTCAGGTTTGGCTTCGGATAAATTTATATGTTACAAAAGTTATTTCTGTTTCCTCGATACTGTGTTGAAACAAGGCTGTCACTGTCTTGAAGTTGCTATGAAAAAGGGCCATAGACGTTGGTTTTAAGAAAAGTAGCCAAGCCTAACTTACTTTATCTTTAAAACTTTCTGCAAGCAGTTCCACAAGTTTTTTCATCAGGGGATCTTAATATGATATTGTTGAGTTAAACAACTATAGTTTAGTTGCATATCCACAGACCTTTTGGATTTTTTATAGCAAGAAACCCTAGTTGCTGCATATTTGAGCTGATTTTCTCTCGCCCATGAAAGACTACTTATTACGTTTGGTTTGTAGGAAGGTATCATTTCAATATATTCTTTTCTTTGAGGGGAACAAATACATAGCCTAATTATATAAGTATGCTTCAATCGTTTCATTCGTTTGTGATTTTCGTGTTTCCTACTTTTCCTGCTAATAGTCTACTTTTTCTTATTTCGTAGATCCAATGCCACTTAAAATATCACATAACTAATGGCCAAGAATTTCTAGGCATCCTCTAAAGTCACCTCATGGTTACAGTGTCAAGCCTCTTTCCCCGATTGTTACCAGACAACTCCCTCCCCGGGTAGTTCTCTTCCTTAACAAATATCCTGCATACGATTCCTTCCCATGCCATTTATTCCTCAGAAACCTCTCCCCTTTTTTCGGTTAAATTATCCAGGATGGAAGCTGTAAGGAAGGGGGTCTTTAGTGTGGATGTTGCCCGGGAGCAGTTGTCCGCGAACCCTCTCGAGCGCTTACGTTTCGACAACAAACGACTTCGGATATATGAAAACCTTGGAAGGACCTATTTGTATATCAAGTTCAGTGGTTGTCAATCCAACTTGTAGGTCAAATTTGAAATACTTCATTTTTCAAATGCCGTGCGTTACCTACACCCACTCGGTCACAGCACGATAATGAAGACAATTTAAAGGAAAACTTATAATACTTTTCAACTAGATCAAAGGAAAATGTACTTATCTGTAATCATTACAATGTTTCTACTTACTATAAAAGAAATTTTGTACTCCAGACCAAAACTGCTGAGATAATGACTACTCTGCTTTCCTTCTGGGCAGTTTTATAGCTTCGTTGTGTCCGTATCACCCCAGCAGGGTTTACTAGACGTGCCTATATATAAACACACAACTGAAAACAATGCAAATCTAGTTATAGCGAGTAAACAATGCCCAAATAGTTGGCTGTGTAGGTGTATAGCTTAAACCTGAAACGTTTTTCTCTTTAAGTGTCTGATGTATGACATTTGCTAGTTTCACCGATATTGGTATCCAGGGTATCTAAAACATCATGTGTAGCTCGAGCTAAACGACTACGGTACTAGCCTATAATACAGATATAACTTACGCTATTTAAATTGTAATAGTTCGGGGGAATTTCTTGTAAGACCACTTAAAAAAATTGTTACATTTTAGTTGGCGATCAGTGTTCTATGCATAGGCGTATGTGTATCGCCCCCTAATGTAACAATCAACCGTTAATGTAATAACGACCGTTAATGTAATAAGACGTCAACCGCTAATCCAATGTAGACTGCTAATACTATAAAAATCAACAGATAATGTAATAACGACCGCTAATGTTATTACATTAACGGTTGATTATTACATTAGGGGGTGGTACACGTATGTGAATACAGTGGCGTACGCAGGATTTCTCTCAAGGGGTGGGGGCATGCAGTGTTTTGAGTGATCGCCGGCCTGGGGGAGGGGTCCCTTTTAAAAGTTTTGAAAAATTAGGTGTCCTTACATGCAATCTGGTGCCACATATGCTACCTTTTGAAGTAAAATTTTTTGTTGCAAAATTACGTATTTTTAGGATCTAAAAAAAATGGCATCCGTGAGGGGGCCATGGCCCAATGCCCCCTTACTTACGCCACTGTGTGAACACATCTCACAAGGGGGAGGGGTGTTCTACCTGAAATCTATAATTTCCCAGTGGCAACAATAAAAAGATGAATTTTTGCAATTTTGGCCCTGAAAAACACTTATTTTGGCCACCCAGAGCTCCTCCCTCATATGACCACGGTGTCATGGTATGCACTTATACCATGATGCATTGATCTCGCTAAATATGCCAATTCTTTAACTTACCATCTCCACTACAAATAATGCTTGGGTATGAATAGGTATGGCCCTAGTAATGATAGACAACACAGCTAGTAAAGTGAAAAGAGACAATGATTGCATTGAGTCGCACAAACTTCTTTTAGACAAACACATCTAGCTTTCTGCACCATTGAATTTGCACACTGAACTACAAGAGGAATTTCCCTTGCTGCCTGTATTTTTAATGTAAAGAATTTACTGGGATGCAAAGAAGTAAGTCTAAAAAAAGAGAAGCCACTGCCGCTTCATTGTTTGTAGCCTGAGCTGGAAAGAATCCTCAAAACGAACATTAGGAGATCGACTTGCTTCATGATAATCCCGCCGCCAGGACAAAAGAAAAGAAGTTAAAATAGTGAACTAAGCCACGATAACAACTCTGCAGCGCAATATATGGTGAAAAGGATATCATCACTTTAAATCATCAGTTGCATCATAAGGGTATGGGCTTCGGTCATTTTGGTGCGGAGCACCTTTAATTAAGTGATTGAATAATAACAAGTTTGCATGAAAAACCGTACTTTACGTCCAAATGGGGGGGGGGGGAGGGTGTACCCAACAGCTTTCACCAACTCCGTCTATATCGTCATCTTTCAAATTTTCTTTTACATTGGGGTTGATATTACAGGAAAGCGGTTACGCTATCATTCACTAATTTAAAAATTCATGAGCAAACATTGCCAGATGATGAAGAGCTGCATTTATAGTTTTATATAATGTAGCCCCGCGATCATGTAGCACTTTTGGTGTCAGTTTACCACGCAAAAGAGAGTTAAACAAGTACAATGTAAGTATAGATCGAAAAGATAATATACCTGGTGCGTATATATACATGCGTTAAAATTTTGGTGAACGATAATTTTTTCAACAAATACGATTTGCTACACCTGCATTACACAAAAATCCACAATAAGCAGTAAATTCCTTTCAGCGCCGAACACTTCTTAGTGTAAAAACTTGGTAAGTACGATGCCATATCTAGTCTATTAAAAGTACACAGGTTATATGGATTTATTATAGTTTTATTTTTAAATGCGGTGATGAAATTTTTGAAGCAAACCGAAAAAATAACCGATTGAAATATGTCCATAATTTTTCCGCAGTGAAGGAAATGAGGCATACTATATATCCTAAGCGGGTAAGCCCATAAACGAATTTAGCACAACGGAATTGGTTTTTCTTCATGTACCTGCAGTTCCGCATGGTTACTCTTCTATGAAAATTTTGTTAAAGCTAAGATATTGACTACGCTGCCTGAAAGCAACATGTTTTGGTTGGATAAAATCCACATGGTTCAAAATACTACTTGAATCGATCAATATCTTTTTAAACATTACTTTAAATTCTCCCAGGTATCAATCCAATTATTTTGAAATTTTCTGCTTTCATTATTACGTTCTAGTCTGCCACTGGGGGAGATTTCATTGAGAAGGAAAAGTCAGGCTTCCCGTTTCTTAAACCATTTACTTCCAAGAGCGTTTTGGAGAAAATAATTTGCTGACCAGTTTACAATTTATAACACTTGTTTTGAGCTTGAGACGTTGCTGTGTCATGGCCCTGAGGATCTTTACAGATTTCGTATTCTTATTCAGTGTCTGTATGTTACATCCAAGTCGACTTAAGGGGAAAGAAATATCTGATCTCCGAAGGTTTAAAGTTGATGGGGTTGCCGGCATATTTTTGGTTCCTCAGAAAGTTCTCAGTGAAAAGTTAAATCGACGCAAGGAGCAGGATAAAAGGCGTGGGAATGGTAATAAAGTGTGACTTGAATATTCCATCGTTATATTATCAGAGAGATAAATTTCTTTCATATTTCAATTCATGATTTGGAAACTATAAATCGGTGATGAAAACAATTTGACAAAAATAATTACAACTTATTGTGAGTGTACATCCGGAATCCGGAATCCGGAATGATATATTTATATTTCAACTTTTATATATATATATATATATAAACAAAACAAACATAAACAATTTTCACGCTCGAATCTTGTTCCCGTTCAAACGTTCACAGAAGTGAAGCACTGCGTCCTCCAAATTTTTATAGTAAAGATAATGAAATAATTTCCTTTCTTTCAGATGTTGAACTTAGCGTACCTGAATTCAGTTTAGATGAATACTCGAATTCCTCGGCACACGCTCACATGTTTGTAACTTTAGTTACACTTGAAGATATCACTCTGAAGGAAGAATTGGCCAATGACATAGTGGATAAGGTTGCCATAAAGTACACATTTTTTTACGGTCGGTGTTCCCTTCCTCTCAGGACAAAGGAATGGTCTTCTCTTTGGTAATGCTTAAACAGACTCTCACAAGCACGTGTTAAATCCATACTACACCAACTATCAGGCTATAAAACGAGTTGACCAAATCAATGTGAGGGATAATGGAACTGTCGTGATTTATAAAAATGATGACGTCATAGTACTGAATATTCAAGACGGGGAAGAATGTAAAGATAACGGGGGCAGGCGAATTTTGAAAGGTTTCGATGAAATTACAGGAAAAGGAATAGCGACAAACTACCCCCTTGCTTTCGACTGGGGATGTGACCTTTTACAGTCGGAAAATGTAAGCTTTTGTCAGATACTTTAAGGTGAATCTGTGTGATTTGCATCGTGCTGGAGTAAACGTTTGCACAACCGAATCGACGAGTATCTCCAAAAGATGTCCGGCAACTTAAACATTTCTCAATATTACTGGCATCTTCAAGGACGAATTGCTATCAGTTATACCAAATACACCTGTTACCAGCTCTGAAGCAGAATGGATTTATAGGGAACATTCTGCTGGAATTTTGTTCCCGTGTTTTACCCACTAACCGGTAGGAAGTCGGGAGGGTTCTTCTGACTTTCGTTCTTGTGTACCTCAAAATGATGTTCCAACGTAATAATCTCATATAAAATGCCGGCATTTTCAAGCTATGCTTTACTCTCCCGCAACAGCTGTCATCTTAATTGAAAGCAAGTTCCCTTTGAAGTCAAATAAATTAATAGCCTGATTGGCTCAGCTGTATAAAAATAAACTTTGATTTACACTGAAAGGTGCGTAAACACTTCGAGAATATTGAACTATAATCGTTGTAAATTAATGGTATAAATACACGAAACATGTAATCCAAATTAAACGGTTTATTGTGCCTAGTCGTTCAGTCGAGAAACAGAGAGCAAGTGCATATATGACTCTTTTGTTCATCCCAAAACGTGGGATAAGAATTCTCGGGTGATGAAGAATTAATCATTAACTGGGAAAAAAGTTACGCTCAAAACTTGGCCGGGTACTTTTCAAAAATTTTCACTTAAAAAGGGGCGGTCTGTTTGTCCGAGTATAGGAAGAAGCCGTTACAACCTGATCTCATAACTAACGTTCCTTTCTGTCAGATTTTCGTTTTGACAATCCACTGTATCTTATAATTTTAAGTAGCTTTCTGTCGTTCTTTTAGATCCGATAGAAGCCTCTCCGTGCAGTACGTGGTCACCTGCAGCGATCTTAAAGCGCAATGGCGTATTACTTGAATTTTACAAAGTCGGGTATTTCAAATTATGAGTTGTTTATTCTCTCTGGTGGCACTGTAACAACGCATCGTGATCTTTATGGAAGATAACTTTAATTTGTTCAATGTGGTGTTGGATAGTTTCTATGTGTCATGAACCGTCATAAAGGATAGCCTACCTCTGAATGAAATGATTGGAAATACAGTTGCTTCATCTGGTGTAGTAAGCTTCGGACAATATTACCCTGTCTTTTAATTAAAAACATTTACACATCTTTACATTGTTCTTCGAGAAAGGTTTCAAAAATGATTTCATTATTAGCCTCATTGACATTCAGTGCACGGCATGCGGCAGGCAATTGCATCAATATCTTGCATATTACAGTACAATCATGTAAGTAGCCATAGGCTAGTGCATGAATGTGGTACTTGCAGAACTTGTTGCAGGCTGAGATTTACTTGGGCACCTTTGTTGCAGTGAGGTGTTTTGGCTAAGCCTAAGACCAGAATATGTGTATATCAGCACACTCCTATTGACTTGTTACCTAGGGTTGGGATTGATTGTAATAAAGATGGTTTCCAGACGTTATCAATGTTTTGTCGTTATTTTTATGATAATTGAACAATATTTGGAAAAATCACTTCTGTGAGGGATCTTTGTTTATTTTTACTCTTCGGATGGACTGCTTAAACGTTATGCCAATATTTTGAAAAAGCAATTTAAAGTATTTCCCCATGCTTAAGCACGCCAAATCACTTTAAGTCACATCTATCTGTGTGTAGTAAGTAAATTTTTGTGGACTCTGCTCCGATCTTTCCCAAGTCCGAGTCCAGAATTTTCCCTTGCTGGCATATCTTTCACTTCAGGGACGAAAGGAGGTATTGCTCATGGCTCCGTTACAGTGGAGTAGGGGAGAGGCGGGTTAGTTGATACACAAGGTTAGTGGATACACCGTCATTCCCAACATCCAGAAACAAACAATATGTAAATACTGCCCTCCATTTTAGCTGACTGATTTACCCACAACCTGACAACTGACAAGTAGCCCCCAAAGTTACAGACAAGGGAGGTTTAGAAACTTCCAAAAAAAAACAAATTTTGTTCTCCCGAGTAAAATTAGCAGTTAGGGTTAAGAACAGTTATTGTGAGAAAACTGTAGAGACTTCACTGGAGTTTAAGTTGTTTTATTATAATTGGTGAAATTAACTTTCAGCCTAAGCTGCGTAACTTCCATGATAATACATGTAAGCATGTGGATTGCAGGGGCGGATCTAGGGGACCGACCTGGCCCCGGCCCCCCTTTTTAAAATGCAAAAAAAAAAAGGAAAGGGAAAAAAAGAGAGAAAAAACGGAAAGGAGAAGAGATAGAGAGAAGGACAGACAGTGGAGTGATAGAGAATGAAGCTGCAATTAACAACCTCGAAG
>WURT03063415.1:0-13753 GCA_009936505.3 Holothuria glaberrima | reverse complement strand
ACTTTACGCGTTGCACTGCTGGAGTGAAAACAATCCCTAGACTACACTGTGTGCAGAATACGCACAATACATATGTTTTCACTCCAACCCATCGTTTTCATAAAGAAGTGACGTGTCACCGACCGACCGCATAAACAAAAACTCCAAACTTAAAATGGCGTAGTGACTCTTCATGGAGGCCAAAATATCCGGGCGGAAATGCTGATCCCTGATCAGTCGTGTGGAAAACAAACAGGCAAAGAAATTCTTACAAAAGTATTAATACTTGCTGTTTAGGAACATTGTTAACCTAAGATGTATCACTTCTCAATAAATTCCACATACAATAAGGAGTTTATCTCTTCCTCGTGGCATTGCACATAAGTACACTTGAATATGAACATACAATGATTGGTTTGAAGTTGATAGACTTATTCATAGGCCTGTTTCTATGGTATCTCCTTGTTACGCACTTTAATATTCGCGTTTAATTTCTCACGCGCTCACAACGGGAAACGACTAGCGCGTTCATACTCTAGCACGCAGAAGTGTGCATCAAGTATTCCGGAGGAATTATCCTCACACAGAAAAATGTATACTGCGCGTATAGAACGCGTTGTAAAAGTGCACGCACACTCATCTCTTTAAATAATAGAATTTCCTCTGACGCGATCTTAGTTTTGTTCACAGATCGACAATCAGAACGGCGTGCATATCAAATCCTCACTACCGCCCCGATCTTTGCGTCTCCATGATAATTTCCGTAATAGTGTAGGAATAGATTCATTCATTGTTTGCAAACAAAGACGACACTGCGTGTCGGTAAAAGAGTTTATAGGGTGCTCTTACGCTGTCGTCACAATGCAAAGTAGATCCCAATTCGTCTATTTTTGCGTGCAATCGCACAAGCGTTTACACGCGCAACACCTAACATATACGCATGTGTTCCTGCGCATGCTCTGTGCTAACCAATGCCAACCAGTGACATACCTGTGAACAGCCCAGTGACTTAAATACAAGGACACAGGATCACGTGACTAATACGGTCGCCATGAGCGTTCGAACCGCGGGACTACTACAATTTGCCCAATTTGACGATGAATCTGCAGCATTTCGGACAAAATACAAACATCAATGGAAGAACAAGGTCATATTACTTCATTCTTTTTGCTGAATTTGACCGGGGCTTGCATCCTTTCTAAAATATTACAAGTTTCTTATACAATCTGTCAATACTGTGCCACTTGAGCAAGTCCAAATTTTTACAGACACGAGAATAGCAAGCGGCCATCTTGGTACGCTTTTTTCCACCGACGGTGGCGACAACTTACTCGTAGAATGTCAGCACAAGTTGCCGTACATTAGTGTAAGCCTAGCCTATATGCTCTGTCCATATACATGAGAAGTCCGTGAAATAGCCTAATAGGAGTTTGGTTTCTGTTCTTATAATATCTTTGGATAATTCTGTTACCCCATACGCAGGCAAGCCCTAAAAATAGTACAATGTTTAGAGAAAGTTCACGCAAAGAAGAAACGACTAGCTGGTCGAGACACTGCAAAGTTGGACCTAAATTTGCCTCCATGGATTGGCATTCCGACATTTTAACCTTGGTCTCTAGTCAATAAATACCGCTAACTCTGGAATTGGTAGCGCGCTATCTTGAAAGAGAAGTACTCATTGCCACCGTTCAGTAATGTGAAATTGCAGAACGCCTGCTACACTGGTCCGGCTGCATGCCGTTAAGAAACCTTTCTGGGTCCAGTTTCATGATTATAGGTTGTGATTTGTACTTGTCAATGACGACGTGGACTCTATGGAGGATCACGTTATCATGGGCGGCGATCCGTCTTTAAAATTGTGTATGTGTGTGTAGGGGGTGGGATATAAACAGTTGTACTATCTAAACTGAGCGCCACCATCAGTTGGCGCGGAGCGTACCAAGAAAATTTTGGCCAAAAATATTCCCAGATCACCGGAAATGGTCCTTTCCAGGCTTCGCATCGTGATACTATGACAACTGTCAAAAGTATTTCCAACAAGAGTAAGTAGGCCTATTGTAAAACTCTAGGAAAAGGTGAATTGTTCTGATTTCCAAATCTGCCGGGTTGATTTCGTAGGGAATATAGTGTACAGCATCCCCCATCCAATTCCATGGGGGATATATCCCCCATCCCCCGGGATCGTCGCCCACGGTTGTCATCAGACAAGTGCAACGCGAGTCCTCCATTGAGTTCACAGGGATATAGGTTTATATGATGGAGGAGTGCTAACAGTTGAGAGGATGGGTGAGGAGTAGAAACACGCAAACAAAAAAACAAGAACCCCCCCCCCAAAAAAAACGCAACTGATAGGCCACACAAATATAAATCACAATTTGACCATTGTGTTAGCCTTCCTCGCAGTAACGATTTGATGATGGGGTGAATAGGGACAGTAAATCATATTCTGAATGTTTGCATTGACCTTTATTGGATACGCGTTGAAAAAGGCAACGAAAGTCTCAATTTTTTACAGTTTTAGAACATAAGATCTGGCTAAAAGATAATCTATGTGGGAATTGTATTGAAGGGAGAGGACTCAAGGCCCCAGTAATCTTATGACCTTTGAAAGTAAAGGGTTGAAACAATAGCTGTGATTATATCTCCCAATAAGGTTGTCCTCCATACAGTTTAACAAATAGATACGAGCGAAGCGCGCGGCAAAATTTCAGTTTCGAGAACATTTTGTGTACTTGTAGTCGTATGTTTGAGTGATTAAGTGATAGTGGGTCCTTTTTTCATATCAACATATGCGAAAATGGTGTGTGTGTGTGTGCATAATTTTTTCATACCCAAAATCTCATTTGGGGGGCACCGGGGGCACAACTAATATTTGGGCGGCACCTGCCTCCCTGGCCCCCCTTGGCGACGCCACTGGATGGCTGCACCATCAGCAGACTGGCCCTTTAGAGAGATGGAACCATTGGTAGGCTGGCAGCTCAGAGCGCCGAATCCCTCAGTAAGCTGACACCTCAGGGCGATGAGACATACAGTAAAGGTTGACCCCCCAGAGCCCTGAAACTGCTCAGTAAGCTCAGAAACCTCAGGGCGCTGACACATTCAGTAGGCTGACACTTCAGAGCAGTAGCGCAACTGGAGTGACAGAAGTGGGGCGGGGGCAAGGATGAAAATAACGTTAATGTACCGACAGCATATAGTGAATGTACCGACATTTTGCCAAAGAGTTATCAATTTACAAGTCACCACGCACTCGTGACCCCCCTCCCATCCACCCCAAATCTTGCATTATTTTCTCATACCTTCGAAGTTCATAAAACTACAAAATACCAATAACCAGGGGCGTCGATTTGATTTTGGAAGTGGGGGATACCTGGCCTAAAACTTTTCTCTTATCCTGGTGAGGAGTCTAGGAGGAGGAGGAGGGCCAGATGCAAAATGGTGCCAAATGTTCCAATATTTGGGGGTATACTTCATTGCCCAAAGGAAAAACTGCATGCTGGCTCAGCCATGGATGGTGCCTGGATTTACATGGGGGCAAAACGCCCTGACTAGGGGCCAGCTACTCTAAGCCCCGACGGAAGCAATAGGTTGCCGAAATGGTGCCGGTCGCAAAATATAAGGCGAGCGAAGCGCGCCGAAAAAATTGGGTTTATATTGCAAAAGATTTCATATATTTGTTTTCATTAAGAAAAGTTGAAAAAGTTTGGGGTTTTATTAAAAAAATCTGCCCTTCTTAAGAGCACACCAAGAAATTTGATGGTGCGACTCCATAGTCTTCTTCGGGGAGTACTTTTTTTATCTTACCCATTTAAGCTCCCAGACGAAACTGAAAAATCTTTTTCCTTACAACGTATATTTGCCACGATGGTCAGGTTGAATCTTCCAAAAGATAGGAACTTGAAAAAGAGGTTAGAATTTCGCAACGTTTCATTTTCGTGTTTCTATTGGATCACGACTACAATATTTGTGGAACCTTTAACGTTGAATAAATCCAGTATGTTGGAAATGGGAGGTGTTACAGCTAGATAGAACTGAAGATGAAAGCGAATTTTTTGAAGTTATAGAAAGAATTGTTACAGAACTTACTACCTTCGGACCTGATAAAGAGCCATGTGGAATAGTTTCTGAGCATATTAAATATACGATATCCCTATTTAGTTCCACAGTCGGCGGATGTACCGACAAGATCAACAAATGTACCGACAGACCATCCCAGGACGACAAGTGGGGGGGGGGACCGCCCTGCCCCCCTTACGTTACGCTACTGCTTCAGAGCGCTGAAGCCCTCGGTAAGTGATAGTGGGTCCTTTTTTTCATATCAACATATGCGTAAATGGTGTGTGTGTGTGCATAGAGCGCTGAGGACGTCTGTATTCAGGGCACTGACACCCTTGCCATGTGCTGGTATACACTTCAGAATACTAAGACCTTCAGTGGACTGACACCAAGAATGAATGCACTAGGACGGAGGCACAGAATTGTAAGGTAGCCTATACTATAGGTATAGGGTTCAGTGAAACTTAACATCATCACACCTCACTGAATCCCGTAAAGTTACGTAACATTCTGTGCCATCTTCAACCTCAATGCTCACGAACAATGGATGCCTAATTCAGCTTAGTCGTTACCTTTTCCTTACTTGGATGACCTATAGTAGGTGAGCCTGTTGCTAATCATCCCTTGATCAAATTATGATGTATGTTATTCAGCGTCGAGTGACGGAGGAAGGGCAAGGGGAGCCTAAGGGCCAGCGGGAACGTGTCTCGGCTTCACTTGAGGTTCAGTAATTACGGAACGTGACTAAATAACGATGTAGCCTAGGCTTCCGGACCCTTGTCTATGCTAACACTGTTAGCGTAGGGTAACTGTCATGTGAACTGCAGAGGGCCTCTATTTCACTAAAGCCTAGTTAAAAGAATCCCTGCCTTCTTGTAAGTATTCTTAAACCAAAAATTCTTCACCATTCTCCTTGTCTTTCATATAACTCCTACGTCTCTGAACAATGCTTTTCGCTGATTTAGTTTTTCTTCTTCTTCTTTTGGCCTATGCCCCACCTAGTTCCGCAGAACTTTATGGGAGGGCGGTTTCGTAGTAAAGGCTATAAGGAGAATTATGATGTGACGTGAGGTTTGAAATTTGGAGTAAAATTTGGTTGGGGTGAATTTAGTTTCTCTTCTTCAGTCACTCTCGAACTGCGTTGTACACACGTCCAACTTTGTCCTGATCCAACTTAGTGTTATGAACACACTGCACAGCACGTGCACACCACTTCTCCGGGGAAGCCGGATGTCACGTACAGAAGACGGTGGAAGCAAGGGAGGTTTCACTATTTTAACTTCTTGAAGTGACGGGCGCCACCTCTCGGGCCAGGAAATCGTCTTCCTAATAGCAGACCACTAATTCAAGCTTTTGCTACGCCGAATTATATTGACTGACAAATTTAATCCCTTAAAACTGTGAGAGCTTGTTTCTGACCGTGTTACTTACTAAACATGATCACTTTAGAATTTTTCGTTGTAGGAAATGAGTTGAAATACAGCCTGTGCAAAATTCAAGGCAATTCGACCAACTTAAGTGCTATTTGTTGATTGAATTAATCCGTTTTGTTAAGTGCAATTGTTGAGTAGTAATCAAGGCTGGAAATATGAACCTATTATTCAAGCCATTCAAGCTCGAAATCTCAATGGTTATGGAATGGAATTCTGAAGCCAGGGCTGTAACGCCCGAGTCCAGACTAGGGCTCGAATCGAGTCCGTTTTTATTAGACTGGAAATTGGCCCGGAATGGGCTGTAGCTGGACTTGGATTCCAGCCTAGTTCACAAAACTGAAAGTTTCATTTTTGTTTCTTAATAGAGACATTCTTATTAATAAAATCTAATACATGAATGGCCGCACATGGTCAGCTAAATAAACAAGTTAGACCAGACTATGAAATTAACTCCTAAAATGACCTTTGTAATGAAATGTACTTGGAAAAACAGTGTAAAAAGCACCAGTATGACATTCAACATTGTCAAATAATCGGACTCGGAATTAAGATGGTACTGAACTCTCAATTGGCCCGAAATGGTGGCCACTGGCATCGGGATTAGCCCGGAATCGGGTGAGCTGGACTCGGATACAGCCCTGTTGAAAGTGTCATCCGATCACACATTGTGAGCTTTAACTGGAGTGGTGTTATGTCCAGATTGGGCACTTTTACAAGGATTTAGGGGACTGAGAACTGATCCGATTTAGCTTTGTAAGTCAATGGGGCTATAATTTGTGGTGCACTACCATATCTGCGTAAACAAATAAGAAAAATTATTAGTCATAGAAACGATTAGAATCAGAATAGTCAATTTTGGATAAACTGAGTAGTAAACAGATACTGGAGTTCAAGGTAGAATGAGAAGGAAAAAGAGAAACATCGTAGCTCAACTTCTTTCGATAAAATGATTTAGGCGCAGCGAAATACCACATGTCCTGCGTCCTTCGTGAGGCCGCGGACTCACGATACCGTACTTTGATCTGAAAGCGAGCAGTTTACGTATTGAGCTATGATCCAAATTCAGATGTAATGGTGGAGCATTAGAACATGGAAGTACTACCTCCTAGGTATTACCTTCATGATAAGTATATCTGTAGCCTTTTCTGCTGCTGTATGCACTTAACTGCACGACAGCGCAACGCACAATACTGGAACATAGTACAGTTAACGTAGTATGAGCTATCTAGTCTCGTCGTGTGCAACTGTGTTAGACCTACATTTACAACTTGACAGCTGAAATTTCTGATTCCAGGTTCAGACAAAAGTGTCTTCTGCCGTTACGGTATTGCAACATACGGACTCTACAGATATCCACACGCATATATTTGCATATACGAAAATGCTGATAAATAAAGGGTTCTCTTAAATTAGCGTGGTTGGTAAACTAGGTTGGCAAACTCTCAAGCCTGACATCGTGAAAAGAAAGTGAGTGTGCCGTGAATTGAAACCCTATGCGTCACTTTCATGAGTGTGTGGCTGGAGTATTTCAGGTGTGGTGAAGTGTATTTTAAGGCCACTTTAGGGAATCGGCTGATGTAGGCTATAAAACTACACTGTGCATATACCTGCTTGATACGTCAACTACAAATTTTCCACATGACACTCTATCAGACGACTAACCAAAAAAGAATCTTTTGATTAAATGTGTGCCTTACAAGTTGAGCGCTATCGTCCAGGATTAGGCTGTGTGCAATTTAAAATTGTAAAGAATGAATGTCGTATTCCACTGCTATTTACTAAGAGGTGATTCCATCCACGAAATCATCCCTTAAAGTACATACGGTCCTGGGAGAGAAGTGGACATAGACATTTTTGTTTGAGTAGTTTCATCTATTGTAAATTACATCGTGTGAAAATGTTTAAACATGCTTTTGCTTGATTCGCTTGAGACTCTTTTAATACTGTAAATGGCGCCAGGAGCTAAATGTACCTCATTCATGTGGGTCCCAAACGAATAATTTTAGGGTTCACATAAAACCCTGATTGTAATAACAAAATCCCAACTTTCATCAAATTTGGTCCATACATCCTCTCAAGAGCTTTGACAAAATTCAGATGATTCCGTAAAAATCTTATTTTAAAGGCTCCTGCAAGGCGCGGACGGACTATATGACCTACCGTCTTTCCTTCGACTGCAGCTCACAATGAAGTAAGACTATTCAATAAGAGTTTGCCTTTAAGACTCGTGCAAAGACCTGGACGAACTAAAGCGACTCTCTGAGCTTACATCATTTTAAAGTGTGCAAATGCAGTCATTCCAATTTATATTTAAATACCACTGTCTTCTAAGTCATAAAGGGCTTAGTGTAACAAAGCTTTTGGTAATGGATTGTGAAATATTTACAAGATATATTGCCTTTTCTGTGTGTAGCAACCTGGCAATACATCTTGACAGATACATGTCACTGATGAGGTAACAGAGAACAAGTATCGATGTCTCAAGTGGTATCAAGCGACTACGTAAGCTCCAGACAATCAAAAGATAAAACAGACGTCTGGACGATCAAACTTATTTTCACGAACACCGTTATGCATTTGTATGAGGATGTTCGAGGGGGACCGTTGCAAAGAACTGGCATACACTTTCGTTGCCAACGACTTTTGAATATATTCGGCCTTGTTCACAAGTCATGGTATCTGCTGTACGTGTGGGGATTATTGTTTTGGTTTTTTCACCTACCCGTCGACGCCAGGGAGCAATTGTCACTCCCGGAGATAATACGGTACTTTTAAAGGAAAGTTCAGAGCACCTTCTCCTAAGAGCAAAAACCTAAACCAGCCTGCAAAGTTTCAGCCCGTAGAGGACTCGAGATTTCAAGGGAAGCTTTCCGTAGGCTCTTGCATTAGTGTTTACAAGCAAGACTTTCTTCCACCGACTGCAACAGGGTTTTGTGCATTGTCAGCAAGAACTGACTTAGCTCGAAAACTGACCATTTGGCTCCGCGATAAAACATAAGTGCTCATCAATTTTTAATCTTCGTTATTAGTTTTGCTTAAAAGAATAGTCCAAACCCAAATTTATTTTTGGTATAATATAGGGAAACTGACTCTAAGCATTATAGTAAAATTATCATTCAATTCCCATGTTAGATTCTCAAGAAGTCAACTTGTATCAAACAGTCATGTCATGGCTTCACATTGAGGACTAATGTGTTGTATTTCTTTATTTTTCATCATATTGGCTGACCTTGGATTGATTATAGGGTTGCTATCTTGCCCGTAAGGCATATAGCGTTTAAAAATTCCACTGCTCAGGATGCATTCATGGTATGAATATTTTAAAGTTTTGTTGTATAAAATTGGAAGAAAATTTTCAAGAAAAACAAAAGGATTGCCCTTTAATGTGAAGCCATGACATCACACCTGCTTGCTTCAAGTTCACTTTTGGCAGAAAATGTGTGAACTTTAATTGCTAATATCTCAAGAACCGAACATGGAAATTAATGAACACAGAATGTTCACAATATGTTCCTCTCCAACATATATCAAACATAAATTTGGGTCTGGACTATTCTTTTAAGTCCCTCAAGCGAGACCTTATGGCGACGGCGAAAACCAAACTCTTTCTTAAAATCAAATGTTACCCCCGGAGTGGTTTTTCCCTGCAAAGGAACTACTTCTCCTGAGGGCAGCTTTAACTCAACGTGACCGCCTCTCAGCGGTCAAACTCTTACACATGTTACGTATCGGACCTTTCTAGACTGGCTGAAAAGAACAGCCGTGCATTAGCAAAACAAGAACTGATAAGAATAACTTCGAAAGAAATCAAACAGAATCTCAAAAGGACTTTAGCTCCCCGAAAAGAGCTGCTTTCATTAAAGGGACACCTAAATTAACGTGGCCAATAAATCAAGCTTTATACCTCTACATCTTGGGTCTACCATGCTTCACCCGGCTCTGAAAACATTCATTAGTTCTACAAGGAAAATGTTTTGAAAGCAGATGAAACCTCCCGTTAAGTGTCTGATATCTTGAATAAAACCAGAAAGCACAAAGGCTAAGTGATTCCTTGCCGAAAGAGGGTGCTTTTTACACTGAGGTCCATCCATTCGATTTGTATTTCTTTACTACATCGTCTTTACGATGTTATTACAATTTGACCTCTGCTGACCTTACATGACCTTGAATAACAAAAACACGAAGAAAGAAGAACGCGTCTTACAAGGGTCTCTAACCGGGCAGTCTGTGTGAGAAACCTGGCACTAGTCCACTACGCCATCAAAGAACTCGATAAACATAGAGTATTTCTAACCATGCTATAGTCGCAGTATCATTTACACGTGTTCATAATTAGGTAATTCAAATTTGATTTATTACTGTAACAGTTATGATTGTTAAAAAGTAAATATTTTGCTCTATAATTTTATCTTTTGAATGGTAGAAAAAATTCCACCCTAACTTTTCCTTGGTCACGAAACGCCGGACAGAATTTAGGAGGTACAGCCCACTGTCTATTTAGTTTACGAGGTTTTCGTAGTTTGACCTCGGATGACCTCATATTACCTACGACCTCCAACAAAGCCATAGGGTTCCTTATTTTACCAAGGACTATAGTGCATGTAATGACGTACATTAGTACTTTCACTGACCCTTCTTTCAGACCTTCAACACACAACTATAGTCTGTCTTGAGATATCAAGGCATTTCAAGGTGTTTGGTTTTCGACCTCTGATGACCTCAAATGACCTTTAACCTCCACTGAAAACAATAGCGTTCTTCCTTTAATATGAAAAAGCTAAATACCAAGAAGTGTACAAATTGTCCATCATTGCTATCTTATTCTTAAGATATTGTGTTTAGAAGCAGTTTTTAAGAATTTCCTATTTTCATCTCCGGTGACCGTGACCTCAGGTAATCTTTGACTCTACCAAAACCTATAGGATTCATCTTTTGACCAGAACGCATCCACATGCTAAGTATGAAAAGTATCCATGCTCTCTACCTAGAGATTTCGTGTTTGCAAAGTTTTCGGTTTCGACCTCTGGTGACCTTACATGACCTTTGACCTCCACCAAAAACAAAAGGGACTCTCTCAATATGATAATTCTATATTACAAGCATGAAAATTATCCATCATTGCTTTCTTGAGATATCGTGTTTACAAGCCAAGCGTCACAAACATATGGCACATACACACAGGCCCACACTTACATACACTCACAAACATACATAGCATGATTGCATAGATCCCTATCGCCTTCGGCAAGGAATCAAAAAGGGTTAAAAGAAAAGATTATTTTATTTTCTGTACAATAAGGCTTAAATTGTTTCCATTAATATTTTAATGAGCTATAAATATACAACATATTCATATTCATAAAACCAATGTATTCGTATCCCTGATTGTCCCAATCAAGTCAAGTTTTCTGTTTGCTTAGTGTCTGTTTCTTGACATAGAGGATGGTTGATAATATCAAAGGAAGGTACACCCCTTAGAACAGAGTAACCCTAAGCCTTACACGTTTACAAATGTTGCGAACATCGTCCGGGCGGTCGAATATTTTTCAACGAACATTATTTAACAAATGAAGTGTGGTGATGTTTGTGGTGAAAAGTTTGATAGTCTGAACGAGGCAGATAAAATATTACAAAGGCAAATTTATCTTCAGTAATTTAATGTAAGCTTTTTCAGGTACCTTTACTTTGATCCTCAGTTCAGCTCTCAAGATATTTAAAGTGGCAGTTATAATATTTTCCATCAAAAGTGCAACTAGAGGCGAGCAAGTAGGATGTCATGGCTTTACACCCGATGAAAAAATGTTTTGCATCTCCTTACGGTCCAACCTACTGTTTTGATCATGAATTGATTAGGGTTGCTAGATAGCCTGAAGAAGATGTATTCGTAGTAAGAATGCATTAGTAGTCTTCGTGCAAGATATGTTGTACATTTTCAAGAAAATTATAACATTGGTCAGTTGGTCGTTAGTGTGAAGCCATAACACATCAAAAAAGCTTACTTGAAGTTCATTTTTGGTGGAAAATAGTAGTGAAAGTTATTAGTTTCAACTTCTATTATCTCGGAACTAAACATACAAATTCAATGACAGTTTCATCAGAATGCTTGGATTGATGGGATCCTCTGTATCTTACCAAATTACACTTGGATCGATCTGGGGTACTCCTCTAAATCTAGGATAAAACCACGCTATGGATGGGCTTGGTGCAAATATACGACAATAAGTACACGGCAAATCCAATCGAGGGGGTCCCTTTTTAACTTAAATTCAACATGAACCCTATAACTACAATGATTTTTCCAAGAATTTTCTCGTTTAATTATCTGATTAAGGGTCGTTGAACTGTTGCATGTAGCACGCTTCTAATATCTTTTAGCATCTCGAAGTTCTCCCTGCCGATGGCTAATCTTGCAAATGAACGGAATATTCAAAGCGTCAGTTGCACGTGGCAAGATGTAACAACTGTTAAATTGTAAATTTACGGCTTAAAATTCTTTGCTTTTGCTCTTACTTAAAGTAGTTATCGTAGCCCCCGGTTACCGAAATTCTTGAACGATCGAAGTAGGAAAGAAACAAAACGGACGAAAGAGGTGCATTTCCACCATCCGAATAATTAACGCATCTGCGTCTCTGAGTGTTTAAAGGAGAGAGAGAGGAAGAGATAAAGCCCACCGTCATCGTTTCTCGTTGTTATGAACAGATTACCATATCACATCAGCTGTACCGTACTTAAGGCCAACATGTGTTCAGTTTGCCTCTAGGGTAAGGGTCTGTACCGTGCATGTTGCATTTGATAACTCTTTTGCAGTAACTATGTATAGCGTATGAGAGGGGACCTAACAGGTTCTACTTTGGTTTAGTTTGTTATCCACTTAATCATGACAAATTATCAGTTGCGGAAGCCAAATTTTAGTGAAAATAACAAAGTGACTGCGAAGACAGGTCGATCCAATTCTTCACTCACGTGATTTAAATGGCTTTGCACTGTGGGTATTTGTAATTCTAAGTCCCATTTAATCAAATTTAAAACTCTTCAATGACAGGAGTCCCTCTTTGCGATGGAATCCCTGGATATCTCCAGTATAATTGTATTTTGAGGCAGGCATTATCAGTGGGGGTGTCAAGATTAAGACATAATCACTTCATTAACTGCATGCATCGATCTAAATATGGAAATATCTATGGTCAGGGATTTTGCAGACGTGAGAGTGTAACTGCACATGAAAGTACCATTTACCTGATAAAAAGAAAACGATTCCCCCTAATTGTTACAGCAAAAAGCCTGTGGGATTGGTTATATTCGGTAAATGCAGTTCACTTGTCCGTCCATTCCATAAGAGAAATAACTTCAAAGCTTTCTACTGAGTACAGGTAAGAAGAGCAAGCGACAACTCCCATCAGAAAAAAACGTTTAGGTTTAGAAGATGTGCAAATGACGTCACTTACAGGTCTGTCTATTACACTTTGCACGACAAAGCAGGGCCACGAGACGACATGCAAGAATAAATAAACCAATCAAATAAGTTTGATGCAAAGGAAGTTGGTACCATTACACGGGCTGATATTAACAATGTAAATACATGATTCATAGCTTCGTCATTATTTTGATGTTTCGGTGGGTTTATGCTCATAGTTTAGAATGTTTCTATCGCCCTCCTTCTGGTAGTTTTTTTGTTATAGCTGGACCCTCGCTTCCCCTTTATGATATTATTTAATTTGTAATGATCACTTTGCTTTCCTGCATTATGCAATACTTGTATAGTAAACCAGTTTAACTGTTGCTTGTGAGGCAATAAGAGAGCATGGGTAAAGTTTAACTGATAATTCAAAATAAAGAAAGGGGACTGCATATACCCTTTAAGTGCCGGAACTTGTATTTCTTTCGAATGACAAAATCGAGCCATCTCACAAAACACACGGTGTTCACTGATGTGTCGGAGGCTGAGCATCGGTCCTGGTAATCCATCTATAACCCTTGCCGCCACAACAGGTGTGAATATACACCTTCGCGGACTAGATGACTCATTGATCAAAACAGTGAATTATGCTTTTCCATACGTGCCGTGGAATGCCTGCCGCTTGCGTTGTCAATTGTGGTGCAACCAGGGGCGTCGATCCGGGGCGGGGGGACAAGGGGGACATGTCCCCTCCACTTTTTGGTCCGGGGGACGAAATACAAAATGTTCCCCCACTTTTCGCTGCCAGGCTTTTACTTTTTATAAGTCATAATCATGGGGGTAGGAGCCCAATTTGATATAGGGGCTGTAATGACTTGCCCGAAAAATG
>WURT03063404.1:0-13753 GCA_009936505.3 Holothuria glaberrima | reverse complement strand
GTTATTTTGCAATTTGGAGTCTCGACGGTTTATTCACCAATAATAGTCCGTCAAATGCGATTTATTCCTTAATTATTGAACATGAACCACCAATTCTTCAAAAATGCAGATTTTTGATAATCTAAATTTCGCATTTTCCAGCTTTTGTGGCAAGGGCTTTCGCAGAGATAATTTCATAGTTAAGAACCAAATAACCCCCAAAATCTGAAAATGTTTCAAGACCTACTGATTGTGGACATTATTATTTCAATCTGACATAAAGATATTTATGTGGCCTTGTACCTTACCATTGCATGTTGTATTCACACACATCTATTGCACATATTTCTAACCACAAACAAAACTGGATAATGCTCATAGTAAGGGCCCTAGAACTTAACAAAAAGATAACTTTAGAGAAACATAATCTCTTTGGGTTCAGTATAGCGAAGCCCTGCTTGATGGATTTACAAGAAACTAACAGAAAGCAAAGCCATTATGAATTTTTAAATGAAATAACATTAATTCATACCTTCTAATAATGATACAGGTAAGCTTTGAAAGTACTTTTTCATAAAAAATTCAATCTGTTTAATCAAATACCTAATATTCCAAATTCCAATTGTAATCATTTTTCACAAACTTGACAAATGTAGGTAAAATTGCTAAAAATTTGTAGGTCTACAGTTCTTATATCTGGAGATAATTCAACTCATCAACTGCATTTGGAGTTTGTATGAGTTCAAGAATTTTTAAGCTGAGATCATGTAGTCTGTATATATTACTCTAATATTTTTTTCATTCGTATGTCAACTGTTTTCAGTTTACCCCAATAGATTTTTTCTTTGATTTTTTATGATTCTTCTTTGACCATTCACTTTATTAATGATGTTTTCAGTTCTTCTTATGTAAACCATAAATATAGTAGCAGGTATCAGTATTGTATCCATTTACCAAAAAAGTTTGGCCACAGGTCTGATATGCACACATTTTGTACAGAACATATAATAGTTATGGCTCCTATCCAAGTTGACCTTAAATTCTCTGAACAACTCTATTTAGAGTCAGTTCTGGAAAGTGTTTTACCTATTAGATGTATTTAGATAAGCTGGAGTAATCATCAAGATATTATTGACAATATGAACACTAAGGACACAACCAATGTTGTCTCAAAACTCTGTAGCCCAACGTTGTTCGAGAAAATCACAGAAAATGTTCCTTCAATAATTTCCATTTTACCAGACTCATGTCATCCCTCTGTCCTCTCTCTGATGCTGTTTGAAGGGATAAACCTTTCCTCTATATCTAAATACCAGCAAAATGCTTCTCCATACACTAACTTTGCAACCATTTGTCAATTTAATGGCAACTAATTAAAAACAAAAATTTTATAAGTGACTCAGCTTTTCCTTGGTATTGGCTTCATCAATAGACTGAAAGCAATACAGTACCAAAAAAGGCAGGAACGGTCATGAAACAATTTTCTCCTTTCAAAAAACTCCATACACTAAATACCTTGAAAATAATGCACTTATTGTTATGATATCCCTACTAACTGCAGAGGAAGTTTTATGTATTACTTGAAATTCAAGCTGCAAATATTGACCTAGCACAAACTTTTCCCTCATCAAGACCCTGTACAAATGTAGGCATAAGCTTTCTCTACATAGCCAGGGCTGCACTTACCCTGTTTGGCCATGGAAAGGGGAAAATACTTTGAAGAAACACACAAATTTTCACAAACAGCACAGGACAATGTCATACCATCAATAGACATAACTGGTTCATAACTCACAAATATTCAGACAAGAAGTATCTTTGACTATGCAATTTTTTTAGTAGAACAGTCCTGAAACCAAGATCAGACAATTTTTGACTCATTCACTTGCATATCAAGTACAGACAGACTTTTACAACTTGTCTACAAACACACACCCATCAGTGAGCTACTACAAGTGAGTTACTTGCTTACAGACACAACGCTTGAGTAGATAATTTTCTACCTGCATTGTAATGAGTATATCAGTTACACACATAAAGACAAATAGGAACCAATACAGACACATGTACCCAACCTTATCCATTATGAGGTCGGGTAGAGTTGCATGAAAGCTGCAGTAAGTTGGTTACGCCTGTTTCTTCACAACTGCTTCTTCAGGAAATTTTGCATGAAATTCAAGTGCCAAGACATAATTCTGGGTTTTAGAGGTCTGAAAGATAAAAATGCTTTTGCTTCTTTTTCCATGCCTCTCTCACTCCAATGAGCACTCATTTTCTTTTGGTATAAGATAGTACTTAAGTACTTCAAAACTATTTATGCTAAATTGATAGTTTAAGACTTCAATGCTTTAGAAACAACTTACATTTGTCAAAGTTTACCAATTGCACATGTACTTTAGACTTCAGCCAAGTCAACACTGAGGGCATCCTAGTTAATCCTAGTTAATCAAAACAGTGTACAATTTTATAGGCCCTGTCTCTATTAAGTGCTTGCTGCTATACAGAACAAATGACAGGCTCTTACTAAACACTTTCCCTGCTTAATGACTTCTCCCAAACTGTGATATTAAACTTTCCTATACGTAGGGTTGAAAGTCTACCACAGGCAGCGTTCAACGAAACCTTCTGCTGAAACATAATACTGATAAAGAAAATATAATTACAATAAAAGAGATTTTAAATCCAAAAGCAAACTCAATATTTGCCTCTGCTAATATTTTTTCTATAGTACAAACTTCTCTTGTAATAGAACAAATGTTTTCAATGTGTACATAGCACCAATTTGTACACATTTCAAATTTACAGCATAAAGGTCCAATTATTCACTTCAACTAATTATTGCCCAAACTTCACAATTCACATGGTACTGTAGAATGGATGTTTGCCAGAGGACTGCCGGAGTCTTGTCACGGGGTGAGATGGACCATGGGGCCTTCTACCCTTAGGGCCTAGTTGTCTTATAATGGATGGATTTAATGTATTTGACTGAGATGTTGAATCTTCTTCATCTTCTCTCATTTCACCTGTCTCTTCCTCACTCACAAAATGTGCCCCATGTGTACATTCTGTTACAGTTTCTGATCTGGTTTGATCAGACTCTGTTTCTACCTCATCTTCAGTGTTCAAAGTTTCACTGCCTTCTTTCTTAACTACAGATACATGCAGTTTTTCATGCAAGACAGGAGTTAAAGTGTCTCCTTCAACAACAATGGCAGCCTCTTCCTTCTTTTGCACACTGGATGTAGTCTCTCTGTCGGGAGAGGTGCGTTTGCGATATTTCAGTGCAACTTTCTCACTAGACATGCTAGCAATGGAAGAGCATCTTTTCAGTTCTATTGTGCGGACTCTTTCCAAAACATTAACAAAATCTGTAAGAACGAAAATGAAATGCATTCACAATACAGAGAGCAATAGACTCACATGAGGGGAAGATGCAGAGGGTTTAAATGTGCTGAGAATTTACACTGGTGCTGAAAGTGAAAAGAAGAGACAAGAAAAGTGAGCATAGATTGATCTACTATGAAGACATGAAAAATCATGAAAACCACGGTACATGAGACAAGTTGGACACATGAAAGTGAGAATGGATTTATGATTTAATACAGAACATTAAGAAGTTATTGTGCCAGTGAAGGGATGAAAACATGTTAATAAGCTTGTGAATACCGCATGAAGAATCATATTCCATGCAGAAATAAGGAAATCAATGACCTACGCTTTGAATCTTTAAGGAAAGGCCACATAGCTCTTTGGTTTTAGGACTCAATGAGCCCTGATACTTACCTCCTATTTACATATGTAACCCTCACTCACCCACAGTTATACCCGGCAAGTGAAAGATAGCCTACTGGAAGACAGCCCTCGGGCGGTCTATCTTTCACTTGTCGGGTTTAACTGTGGGTATTAAGTGAGGGTTACATATGTAAATAGGAGGTGAGGAAGGGCAATGTAGATCTATAGTTTTAGTACCTGATGCTCACAAATTGTTAGAATTCATCTATACAGTGCAAAAATTATTATCTCTTGTCCCACCCCCTTCCTCTCACCAATGAAAGGTTTGAAATGTGAGGAATACATTGAATCTTGGGAAGAAAACACTTCAAGAGACAGACCAGTGTGAATGTAGCTGTCACCAATATTCAGTTGCACAAACTATCAGTTAGGATGAAGCCTAACCCTGAATGTTTCACTTTAAGCACTGATCACTCCATAGCCTAGGCAAATGTTATTTTACTTTTTGGTAGAGAATCCACTTTTCTGCTGATATTTTTAATGAAAGTAAGATGACAGGCACTGGACTTTTTGTATGAAATTCAATGGACTGAGGTACAAAAACGTTTCTCCCTCATACATACGTACTCTTCTACACTGTAAAGCTAGCCTAATACACTTTCAATGAAGGCTACGCTGCAATTGAGTACAACTGATGCGCATTTCCACTTTTGCCGTCAGATCATTGACCCTGGTTTCAGCCACCGTATCTTTCTGAAAGGAAGGTTGGTAAGCAACTGAATCCCTTGGAGCATTGGCTATTCTGGGTTATTTTTTACCACATGAATTGAAAAAACATGCTAACAAATTGAGGGCAAAAATGGATAATGGTTAGGTATTTGGGTGCCCTCAATAGGTAGGTGATCCTGCAATGCTATTCACTTTTGCCAGATGTTTACTGCAGGCAGTAATGGTATACACATGTAAATGGGAGGTACAGAGAAGCAAAATTGAATGTTTCACCAGTGAAAAGAAGGTTAAGGCTTTACTTCAATATCTCTTTTTGAAATGGGTTACTTTATCTAAGTATTCTTGTGAAATTTGCATTCAATTACTTCTTGTAATTCTCCAAATACAAGCAGGTGACATTATCACATTTTCAGGATAAAGTAGACTTGCAGCAAGCATATGTGTCATCAAACCCACGCATTGACTAACTTTTTTGTTTTTCATTCAACTTCACAACCAAAGTTTTCTTCTGAATATAGTCATGCTTTGATCATGTGTATGCATGAGTGGCAAGGGAATTCTACAATTTTTACATTCTCCATGGGGAAATGTATGTTCTCAAGTTCAAACAACAGATTGAGAAACAAAACATTGGTTATCATCGCGAGGAGATGACATCACTTCTGCTTGCTTCAAGTTCACTTTAGGTTACAAATGTAGTGACTGCGTCTGCATATATCTCGAGAACTACACCTGGGAGTTGAACAAATGTTTCACAATTATGCTTATATTTGATTTTTTTTTTTATTTATGACAAACAAATGTGAGAGTAAACCCTTCCTTTGAAAGGAGAGGTTCACTAACTTACCACCCTCTGCCACTTCCTCCTCCTTCTGTGAGTCTACTGCCTCGTTATTTTTAGCTGAAGATGAATTATCCTCCTTGGTTGTCTCATCTACATCTTCAATAATGTCTTCAGACTCTTGGGAGTTTTCCTTGCAGAGAATTATCTTGCCGAGGTCTCGTATCTCCTGCAGCTGGTCAGACGTCAGACTTACTTCTTGCTCTTCTGTTGATCTTGATAGAGCAGTTGCTTTTGTTAGACCTATGGGTAATATAAACGAAATCACATGGTTATTTTCTGCTATTTTTTCAAGTAAGCAATGAGATATAACTCACATATTAAACTTCACGAAACAACTAAAATTCTTCAAGTATTCACATTTAAACAAACTGATTGCTTCATGACGGTAGAGATTGTAAATGTGGAAGCTGAAATGGCAATTTAAGATGTCTTTGTCACTTTAAAAATCATTTGTACTCGTTTAGGCAAAAAGACTGATTAACGAATATAATCTTCTGACAAAGGAAAAGCTTTGGAAAAAAATCTCTTGTCCTCTCAGTTTTACTCACTAAATTCTCTAACACTATCATTTGTTGAAATTGTCTCTACTGAGAGGTAACTTAGGATGAACTCTGCGAAAAATACAAATTATACTGGTGCATTTTTATGAGTCTCTGTAGAATTCTCCTACAAAGTAGCTGTTTCCAGCACTCAAGGCTAGCAAGAATACTAACCTGAACATACCTGACATATGTAACATTGAGTAAATGTGATAACTCTTCTCATAATTTTATACAAAGGCAGAGAGAATATCCTGATGAAAACTGCTATTGTGTCCAGGCTGTATCCCCCCCTCCTACCCCCCCATCAAAAAAAAAATTGCATAAGAACACATTTATAGCCTTATAAAACACTTGCCAAAATGACTTAACATTTGATGCACTTTATACCCTGTGCACTGTTTAGCATCAGATTCAGTTGTCAATGGCTGTCACAAATAATACAAACTGTTGAGGGTAATTTTATCGAAATGATAAAGGGTGCACACTGCCACAACACCCACCTGAGGTGACACCAGTAGATGCTGCAGAAAGCTTCTCCAATTCTTCGGTATGTTTCTTGACATCTCCAGGTTTCCAACCAGTCTGCTCTCTAGGGGAACTATCCTCTTGAGAGACTTTCTCACCAGTACCATCATGGACGCCTGCATCCTCTTCTGCAACAACAATGCTCTCTTTAATAACTGCAGATGGAGTTACTAATGGGGGAGTTTCCATACCAACAGCTGCTGTAGGTAACATCACACTTTCTTCACTACCTCCCTCGCCTACATCTGTCATCACCTTAGATGAGGTATCACTTACCCCTGTATCCACACTACTACTGGACGGATCTACCCTGTCTAAAATACCTGAGGATACATCTTCTTTGGAATAAGTACTTGTTACTACATCTTTTCCCCGTTCAACAGTCTCAGAGCCTGATATACATACTTTAAAAGCGCCATCATCACTGACTCCAGGAACATCTGTGGGGTTTGCTGCCTGCTTGGGTTTCTCACTGCTCTCCAAATGGCGCTGTTCAAAATCCTGAGTTTGCCTTTTGACCAATCCTGGTTGGAGGGGAATTTCTTCCCCTGTGGCTGTAAACACAACATTAACATCAGTGTCACGTGACACCTTGTCTGTTCCTTCCATTGATGTGGGTAGTGGTTCTGAGATTTCTTCTCTTTTCTTCTCTTCAGGTGCTTCCAGCTCCACCTGGGAAGATTGTAAACAACTGGTCCCTCCCTCTATGACTGAACTAACCTGAGATTCTTCTGAAGGTCCAAACTCCATCACTACGGAAGATGGGGTAACCTGAACTTCACTTTCAGAAGTTACTTTTGTGTCCACATTAACCCCTGATTGACATGAGGCCCCATCCCTAGAAAACATACTATCCCTTTGAGAACCAGGGCTCTTTGGTATACTGTCTCCAACTACAGTCCCATCAGAGACTTCTTTTCTTAGGTTTACAGTCTCTTCATGACCTCTAACCTCTTTTAAATGTTCCAACTTTGACAGAGGGTCTTCTTCTAAGGCAGGACTTTTCCAGCCCTTTGTTTGCCAGGACTGGAATTTCTCTTTGTTCCTTTGCACACTGCCAGGTTCCAGTTTTGATAAAGATGGGGAAGAGTACTGTGGTGGGGGCAATTCTGAAGAGCTGTCATTGTCCTTGTGAAACAGTTCTCCTTTTATAGCACTTATGTCCCGGGGCTTTACCCCTAAAACAGCGTCCACTGATACAGCGTCACCTGACGCAGATTCCACTAAAACACAATTTTCATTTGCAACTATGTTCACACCACTTTCACCTTGACTGACAGATTCAGACCCTTCTGTTACCTGGGTAATTATTTCTGCCCCTCCATCACCTCCTACCTCTGCCTCAGTCTCAGGCTGGGTTGAAATATTTAAAGTCTTATCCATCCCAGACTCTGGTGTCCCTGGAAGACTGTCTTTAATTTTTTGTTCAAGTTTCTCTTTCTGTTTCCTAACAGTATCAAGAGGAAGATCTTCCAATAAAGGGCTGTCTAGATGGCCCTTCTCAGGTGAGCCAGTACTGTCCAATCTCGAAATTTGATTCTCAATGTTACTTATTCTTTCCCTAACATCAACTGGTACAGCCTCTTCATCACTACTTGCACCTGGTACCTCCCCTGTCCTCCTAGCAAGCTCCAGTCCAGAGGCACTGTTGTTATTGGTATTTAGCAGCTGCTCATTTTCAACTCTATCCTTCTCTTCTTCTCTACACTTCAACGGTGTTAAACACTCCTCATCCTGCACACCCTCAACAGAAGTACGTTTTCCTCCAGTTTCCCTGGTCGTCCAGCGAGTCTTTCTTGATGATTCTGATTCCAATGCCTTTGGTAATTCTTCACCCCCCTCTGCTCTGTCAAGTCCTGGACTATCTGGGATGCTAGATCTCAAAGGTTTTGACCCCTGACCTTTCCCAGGGACCAATGGCAATGATGGTACAGGGATGTGGATCTCTGAGCAGTCATCCTCACTAGATGTTGATTCTCTCTCCCCATCCGCAAAGTGTGCACTCTCACGACCAGTCGGGGATGGATTTGGCAGGTAGGTTTCTCCAGCATAACAGCTGCTTGTCGGATCAGGATGACCAAGGAGTGCATCAGCCGTTTCCTTATCTGGTGACCACGATCGCCGCCGCAGTGAGCCAGGAAGGTCTTCAGAGCTGGAAAAGACATCATGAGAATGGATATTCTCCAAGGATTCACAGGTGCTGAGGGAGCTCTCTGATTTACTCCTCCAAAGTGAGTTGTGTCGATGTTTGCTGTAACAATTAAAGAAGACAAGATGTAAGAGAGTCCTCATAATACAGATACACTATATTGATATTAAACAACTTGCTTTACATGCAGCCATACTTGAAGAAATCTTTAACTTTGGATCTATATGGACCCATTCCATGTGACATCATGTCTTGTATACATTGTCATGTTTGAGAAAACAATAAAGAGCCTTCATATGCTGGGCAATTGCACCTGTAGGTGTGCATATGCACAGTTAGCTGTATGTTCACTGATGGCAGAGCATCCTAATTTTGATTGATTGGTCATTTTGCATGCAGATGTACAACTGGGTCTTGCACAGTTTTCACTACTGCAACATTTTGCATACAGTAGTTACCAGACATGTAATCAAGTCGCGACTCGAGTCAAAATCCTCTGACTCTAGGTGACTTGAAAATTTCTGGGGAATTTTTCCCCTATTGAAATAACGCAGAGACTCGAGTCGATGACTTGACTCGAGTCACTAAAATAGCAGCAGTTGACTTGACTTGCCGAGAAAAGAGCGACTTGACTACGTTTGGTAGTTATTGAAGATGCAATCAGACTTGTCTGATAGGAGAAAGTCTAAGGATTTGTGAGGTATCAAAGTTTGAAATTATTAATGATATATCAGCAAATATATTGTTGCAGTACTGTTATTAGTATCATGCAGTATATACCATATTTAATTTTCATACCATCAAGTTCAGTTTTCAAAAATGCCTTCTAAAAACCATATTGTTAACAGTATTACAACTTACTTGCCATGTTAAAGCTTTCCATATTTTCGGTACATCTGTGTGTTACACTGACATATCATTCATTGTACTTTTTTGTGTAACATGTACAAGGGGCACAGCAGCAACTGTTGTTAAGTCTCATTCAATGTGTCCCTTCTCTCTTAAGGCCTTTTTCACAATACCATTGTTTTTTTGCACCTATCACATGAGTGTGATGCAAAAGTCCAAAATGCATAGGATACCTGCAACAGTGCAGCTATCATGTTGCGTGCACTGATACCCATGTTTTACTCTTATGCATCATCACAGGCGGGACTCACCCCACCTTTGAGTTACTTGAAAATAGATCACATGCTTAGTGTAAACAGCACACTGAGCTGAACAGTGCCCTAGATTCATTAACAAAAGAGACAAATGATGAATGCAGAATGTACTTCTTAGTCACATGATGTAAATAGGCCTTTAGTGACAATCTTTACAATATTATTTCAAACATCATCTATACACGCATTCTCCCCCCATTGATACACTGACAATCAGGGCCCTAGAAGACTTTGACACCCAAAACAATATTTTATATTTAAAGGTGATGGTGACAATTGGTTACCATCAAGGAACAAATTAAGCAGTATTGCATCAGAATTTATAAATCACTTTACCCACTTTACGCATTTACCATGGTAAACCATGGTAAGTTTTTGCTAGGCATAGCTGCGATACACTGAAAAAAAAAAACACATTTGTATCACACAAATGCTACATAAATATATATATAGGACATTCATGCAATGCAGATTGTAGATCAAATTTTCAACTCTCTCTTGTTCATTGGTTGCTAGGTTTGTTTTTTTACATATCATTAAACATCAGAAGTAACATGCACCACAACTGACCTACTGTTTCCATAGTAACATCAATCAATGTTTTACTGAAAAAGACAAAAATTACACTACTCTCTTATGACATTAAATATCACTTTCTCACAATTTCTACAAACCACCATTACTGATTTGTCAATGTTCAACACCCTATCCTACATATTCCTGACAGGTTGTTTGTCTTAATCAATCAGTCCAGCATCTCACCTGGCTTCTAAGATTCCCTGATATTCTTCCAGTTGTTCCATGAAGCCTGGGATTGGATTGATAATCTTCCGCTGCTCTTTGACATATTTATAAGCCTCTTCTAGTGACCAATTTTTCTCCTTCATGACAAAGGCAATGACCTGTCCAGCAACAAACAAAGCAGTTTGTAGATATTTGGCTAAGAAATCCAATAAAAATAACATTATAACTAACTCTTGTAGCAATGAACATGAAAGTCACTACGACTTTCTGCTACAGTTCCTTCTACTTTGCTTTTATTCATTGTTACTCTTAAAAGTGAAAGCAACCTCTCTGAATGTTTCTGGACATACATGGATGAGCATTAGACAAAAGGGTCCTTGAACCAAGCATGAGAAGGGACTGTGTTACTGTTATCAGATTAAGAAAGGTGTCCCATGATCCCTAGAAGTAAAGAAGTGTGGCCGGTAAGGTTCCTTTTTTTTTCTGCCTACAAAACATTTCTAAAAACTTTTCAAAAGTCTTAGTAAAATCACTTTCTCACATTTTGTAATCATCCTACACAGGAATCAAACTTTACACTGAAACAGAAATAGACATGTAAAAGCCAATTCCTCCTAAAACATTTACTTCAGCATTACAATAATAAACAGTACTACAAATGTATTAAATTTTAAAATATCGAAAGTTTACATAAAACCAGTGATCTGATCATGATATTTACATTGACATCATTGCTTGGACTTCCAGCCAAACACCTTTGCCTTCCTTTGTAAATATAAATAATTTTGTTGTATTAAAAAATAAACTTTTGCATAAGATGGCAAGGTTGTTATGATTTTGGTGATAGCTTGATAGGACATTGAACTGCTCTGTTCATTTCATTCTGTTGGTGTTAATTTTGATATTTTTACCCCAGATTCTTCTTTTACATAAAATTGTTGGCACACATTCAAACAAAATGTGCTGGTATGAGAAACTGGTTTCCACATTACTTCTCATAAAATATCATAACTTTTGAAATAATGATTTGAAGAAAATGTTTGAAAACTTTCCCATTATGTAATATAATGGACTCCTGAAAAGGTAAGAAAAATCTGCTTCACATTTAACAATTTTCCAAGCTTAACTTATCCCCTCACTTACATCAGACTTCTTAAACTTTGTGAAAAACAAAAAACTTAACATACACACACACACACAAAACCAGGAAGGAAAAAACGGTTCTGCTGATACTCACGGTACTAGCCGATCGACTTACACCCATCTTGCAATGTACCAGAACCTTTGAACCAATTTCTCTGAAAAGATAAACAATGGACATGAAATCTTCTCATATTTCCTAGTAAACAACCAGTATTGTGGCCAAGTGGATAGAAGTGGAAGCACTTCAAGTTAAGGGATATAGTAATTATGAGATTCCTGGCTAGGTCAAAATAAGGTGAGTCTTCTGTCAAACATCAGCTGGCTGTATTATTATCTGAAATGGAATTCTTAATTAAAATTTTTATTAATATGAGCTGTCACTTCTAACCTAAAGCCTACAGATAGTAAGCTGTAATTAAGATGGCTGTACAGGTTTCTTTGACATTCCTCATCACTAGCATCATAAAATATTTCCTTCAAGGCCTGACTTACTTCTATAATCTAAATACTTGCAATACATCAGAAACACACATTTGTTTGTCATCAGTTTCTGCACATACAAATGTAAGTACTTGCCTTCACTTATCATCCATTTCATAAGAAAAAATCTAAACAATAAAGCGTAAAGTGTATTAAATCCAAACTCAACTGTATAAACTGTTGCCCCCCTCCCGGCCAAAAATATCTGCATGCAGTGTAACATACTATGCTTGGCCATGCACAGCTGGGGGATGGGGCAGCAGAGGCAGTTACCCCCCAGAAATTTTTAAAACAATTTTTTACCTTATCCATTTTTACAAATTTTTGGCAATTGAAAATGCAAAAAGATTGTTTGGATCCAACTTTGTAAGCGCAGGAAGCACTATTTCTGGCAAGAGAACAAGCATCTTTGGCCATATTTTCTTGTTCGTAGTATACTTAATGCCAACCCATGGTGACACTCGATTTAGCCTGTTGCCCCTCTGTCAAAACATTTCTGCATACAACCATGAGCCTATGCCATATGTAGTGGTTCTCTTTTGTTTCAAGACTATTCTGACAGACCACTAACAGTAAATCCTGTCAGTCTCACCCCTCTATGCTAAAATCACAAAATAAACAAGTTTGAACATTTTACACTCAAACACCCCCATCATAAGCATCAATAACGACTCACTTTGCCTTGGCTATGAAACGGTTAGTTTCATCCCAATGTTTGAGTAAATCTTCAAAATCACTATCGAAGACCCGAACATTGTAGTAGGTGAAATCCCGAGGAAAAAAGTTGTCAATTTCTTTGGTGACATTAAGGACGTAACGTATACTGTTAGGGAAGAATAAAAAATTAATTACATTCATCCGTCTGGAAAGAAGATGCCTTTGCCACTGTTTCAAACTCTTTGTTTGTTTTTCTTTGTACATCTCCATGATATACCAATACATAACTTTTATAGGGATAGAGTATATGAAGTAACAACATAAGGAGACACATATCCCTTCTCTCACTATTAGGGACACAACTTCCAACATTTTTAAACACGAAGCACCAGGGAGGGAAAAATCTGTCACACATTTTTCCTACAATTTTCTCTCCAGACACCCTAAAGAATATGGAAGAAGCATTTCTAGACAAAGGAACCACCTATGATCTAATGATATACTCTAATCCAAGAATGCTGTTACACTGATTGACAACAATAGAGGGGTAACAGATAACCATTTTATCCCCCCCACCCACCTAACTGCAGGACACCAAACTACAGTGGCAAAATCACTACAAGCTGTGGTTCCATATCACTGGAAAGATACAGTATGTTAAATATCTTGGAAACATTTTATAAAATTCCTGACAAGGCAATCAGCAAATTTTTTAATCTGGGTGGTATTAAATTTTATTTGCATCCTTAACTTACCCAAGTTTATTAAGCTCTTCATAGTTTGATGCATTCCACTCACTGCCCTGTGAAAAAAGAAATATTTTATTCGCAATAATGCCATGTTATCCTATCTTTTTTAGTCACTGGTAAAATGCTATCTTAAGATGTTGGAAAAATAGTTTTGTGTATATATTTGATCTTGGGAATTCTTGGGAAATTTTGCATTTTGACCTTTGCAGACACCAGATGACGATCTTGTGAATTCTTGAGAATTTTTGCTTTTTGACCCATGGTGACCTGAGATGAAGGTCTTGGGAATTCTTGGAAAATTTTGCTTTTTGACCTGT
>WURT03063403.1:6951-32510 GCA_009936505.3 Holothuria glaberrima | reverse complement strand
TATCACTATCACTATCACTATCACTATCATTATCATTATCATTATCATTATTATTATTATTATACCATCCAATATTGCTCAACCATAAATATCTAACTTTTGACCCCTATTAAGCTGACCTCTACCAACTGAAAAGTGTTTCAATTATTACACTTATTGAACAAGTTCATTAGAATATTGCATTACCTTATGTATAGAGAGGGTATGCAGCACTGCAGTGAATTCTAACACCAGCAGTGCTGATTTTCACTGACTAGACTCCTGCAAATACTAGGTTTGCATGACATGTGCAGGCACATGGAAAAATATCAAGGGGACTTTGAACAGTAGTTTTTGAAGTGGGGAAGGGGGAGAAGAAATTAAAAGGGGAAATATCACATCAGCCATAGAGACGTTTTTTTTTCTTTTGGGCTGGTATTGGTCTGGGGAAAAGAAAATTTATTGCTGGGGAAAAGAGAATTTATTGATGGGGGTTGGAAGAGGTTTCAAGAGCAAGTGAGGAGTGAATGGTGGTGGGGAGGGTGAAGGTGACAGGCACACACTCAAAAGATGTACACATCCACATCCGTATAGCACTTCTTGAAATTGCTTTCTCAGCAAAGACTGCAATATTCACTGTGTGAATTTTGACATTGAGGTCATTGCAGGTATATGTACTATAGCAGTATTTCACTACCAGCACAGTACACTAGTATCATGATCCGGATGTAACACATGGAATCATATATCTCTCCTGCTACTATGCTTCAATGAATATGCAGTGATTTATAACACCATGCCAGCTGGTATCATTTTCATCACTTACTGATGCAGAGTGACTATACCAAAATTATATAAGAAATTTTACAATCAGTATAAAAATGAAAGCAATCCTCTGTGATATTGTTTTTAAAGTCATAGCAGACAGATCAAACAAAATGGAGGCTATGGCTTAGGTTTTATATCCTGTCGTTTCACTAGCTACTTATTCAATTCAGTAACAAGGAAGAATGATTAATTGCCCTACTTACATATGTTCTTAATTTCATTACTTTGACTCTGATACAAGCATTTTATCTTTTCAAACTTATCGTCTGCGATCTTACAATATGCGCATAATAATGACCGCTAGTGGGTTTGTCTGAAAAGGATTTGTATACTCTGCCTACATTTGGCAACCAGTGACCTGCTTCTGCACGTACACTTCTCGATATTTATACATGGGAGCTGATCTTAAATAACCATGATGGCCTGCTGATTACTTCAGTCACCAGCCAGAATAGGACTGAAATTATGAAAGGTAACCCCTGTACTATACAGCTGAGGTGTAACCGTTACATCTGACAGGCGGGTTTAAGGTTCTTCCAATGAAATGGACTTTTGAACATTCCCTGGCGAATGATGCCTAATTGCTTTTGGGTTGAATTTCTCTGCTGCTGTGAAAAGGCCATCGCATGAACAGAGATTACACTTCACTGCACTGTTATTAAGCAACATAGCCAAAACTTATGTGTTAACATTTCTTCTCCCCTTGCAGAGTTCATACACCATCTGCACCTAACACTTCTTGTAATCTTAAAATTTGAATTCAAAGAGTACTCGAGGGGCAATTTTCCCCCAGTTACCTGTAGCTTTTGTGTTCCTTTACATTTTATTGATATTCCAAAAGGTGCCTGTCATTATAAGCTGAATGACATGTCGTCAGATGGTTTGTTCAGAGTAAAAGAAAAAATCATTAAACTAATATCCATAAGGCATCTGAAGTCAGTTTTCACGGTGCATTGTTGCGAATGATAATTTACAAATGTAATTGATGACAAAGCACGTAGACGCTACGAATCTTCAACCTGTTTCGCAGACAATTTATTTTAGTTGCATAAGCAAAGCTATAGAGATAGAGCAGAGATTTGTGGAAAGCTGTTTGAAGGAATTCTTCCTATATACATGCAAATCTAAAATGAATCATTCGCTTGTCCAGTAATACGTCTCTGACTTCCTTGTCTTCCAGGAATGGCTAGAGGCATTCTGAATATAATGCTTGGCGAAATAAACACCATGATCAGCAATGTAAAACAAATTTATTTCTTGCAAGTGAAAAGTTTATACATCACTTTCAACCTGAGAGTTATTTCTAGTAGAGTCATAAATGTATAAAGCAAAGAAATTGAGCGGGGAAAAGGGCTGTAGTCTCTCCCATTTGGACAAATATTTTCTATTCAGGGGAAAAATTAATGCTATTTTGAGGCAAATGTGTAACATTTCGGTAATACAATTTTGAAAAAAAATGCTCTTCCCCCTCTCTCCAGGTTAAAGTGGTCTTGATATTTTATTTGAAACTGGAATGAAAAGAAAAAAAAACAAAACAAAAAAAACAAAAGAAAGAAAAGAAAAAAGAAAGCCATAACTCCTAAGCTTTATACGGATTTCTATTTAACTGATGTCCAGAACATATTCTTTCAATACCTGGCCACGTACTACCATATTCTAACAGCCTTTTCTCCTGTAGTACAGGGCCTACATACTAACATCCACTTACACATTAAATGTTAATGCTGTGTAACTGAAAAGCCTAATTTATACAAGAACTGGACAAGAAAAGAAACTTATCAGAATACAGGGAAAGACAAAAAAAAAAAAAGTTCTTGTCAGCATTTTTCACTACACAAATGTTTTTCCAGATTGACTTTTACTTCACATATTGAAAGGCTTTTACATCATCAACACAAATTCTTTTGCTGAACTAAAAATAAAAATATCAGACTAAGGCTGACACACACACAAAAAAAACTTTGTCTTCCAGAGCGACTCTTTTATCAACTTCACAACAAAACTGAATTAAAGGAAAACAATAGTCTATTTCCCTCTTCTCTTAACACATTCTATCTACATATGTACCATTATTGCCTGCAATACCTGTATGGCAAAAAAACTAATAGCACTGCGGTAACCCCTACCACCAGAGGCAATATTATAGAGCATAAATGTCTTACTGTTCGTTCTGACTAAATGCATTTCAGTCAGCTTTTATGGTAGGCATGGATGATAAAAATATCAGCTTGGCATGTAGAAATAATCAAAATTTGTTTAATATGTGGGTAGAGGAATAAGGTAAAAGAAAAATCTCTTTTATCTTTGTAGTATACTGATTATTGCTTGACAAAGTTTGATAACCCATACCAAAGACTACTAAAAGATAGCAATGAGGAAGATGGAGTTAACACATCGTACAGTATTTACATTAAAGGGAAAAGGCAGTCCCCCCCCCCAAGTTTATTTTCAAAAATTTGCTAAATCTTATTTCTCTCGCAAGTACTTTCATAATGTTCCTTGTAAAGTCATTGAATACTGAGGGTAAACCAATGAGTTATTCTGCATAAATTTAGGAAATACGAAACAAAAATATTGTCACGATTGATAGGAGCCATTCCTGAACTAGTGTACCAGGGTACACTATTTCAAAATGGGGGGGGGGGACTACATTTTCCCTTTAAGCAACTACTGGACACTGATTTGAGTGTATCAATGCAACTGTAAGTACCCTAGAAGTTGTCCAGATAAGGGAAGGGAGGAGGGAAGGGGAAATGGAAGGGAGAAAAAGGGGAGGAGAGGGGGAAGGAAAGAAAAGATGAGGGAAGGGAAGGAAAGGAAAGCAAAGGAAAGTTTTAAGGACCAAAGCTGTAACATAGCAAATTTAACTCACCCCTTAAGGTTTCCAAAATTAAAGCATTAAATATACCTTTAATATGTACAATTTGTTATGCCTTATCACATATTGTAACCAAGGTTACAATGCTCATCAACAGAATTAGAGATATAATCGCCAGGAGGAAAACAACTGTTTTCCATTTGACAAGTCATCTCATGATATCATTATGCTGGAGATTGTAATCAATGACATCTATTATCCTTCCTGTCTTATCAAAGAATAGCTTTTAAAAATGTATACAACCGTTGGGAAGAGCTGTTAGAGCTGTTATGACCATACACCCTGCTAATTTCAGAAAAAATGATGGGTTTTTTTTACTTTTCCAGTTCCATGGGTTTTATGTTTGCTTAGGTTTTGTCTTTCTTTGTCTACTACACATTAGTTAGAACTCAAAAGATCAAACATATTAAGTGTATAAATCCAAAGAAGATTTCTTTTTTCAAAATGTTGAATCCTTCTGAAATGGAAAATAGTAATACGTCCCTTTTCGTTGCACTGTCTATGAGGGCCATATGTATGAAGTTTTATTAACATTGGAAAATTTACAGCATTAGCATTGACCCAAAACAAAAAGTGGGAGTAAATGGTGGGCAGGGAGGGGTGGAAACTCATAGTAAAGGAAAAAGAACATAATACACCAGTGTATTCTGCCTTCAGCTTTAACAAAGTTGTGTGTACATGTACATCCCGTCCCCCCCTCCCCCGGTCCCCTGTATGGTGGTAACCATGATGTACCGAAATTTAATTTCACTATTGGTATGCAATAGCTGGCCTTACCATGCATGTCATACATATACACATACACTGTACAGTACGGTATTTTCACAATATCAAAATCGGATGTATGCAACATGTATGTAGTACTAATGACTTCAACTTTACCCTGTTTCAGAAATGTAGGTGAATTTGGCCCCCCATATCAATCAGAATAACTGTCAATTTTAGACAAAATCTGCTTATATTACTGTCAATAAACCATCAACACTTTTTTCAAATACAATATCAATTCTTTGGGGAAACGAGGAGATTACTTGTATTTCATCACAACAGCTTCGCATCAATCCCACGTTCTGCAACTAAGATGTTTTCCTTTTCTTAACATTTGAATGTTTGTTTCCTCCATTTGGAACACAGGGAATTATTTCAGATCGATGCTCGTGGTAACAAGGGAGCTAAAGCCACGATGAAGTGGAGACACAAAGGCATTAAAGTATCTATGGAATAAAACTGGGATTATAAACAAAATCCTGAATGGACACAGTTTAAATTGAAGCTTGATAAAACTCTTTACATCCACATGTAGGATTTAGTGAACAACTGGGTAAAGTACTTACATAGTAGTATGGATTTTCTGATCCAGACGATGTGTGATGTGGTTTAGCTCGTCCTGTGGCTTCATGTGATATCAATAACAATTAATGTCTTGTCTGCAAGCCTGTAAGGGTCTATCATTTGTGAGGAACTCAATCCAATTTTAGTAGTTGATGTCAAACCTGGTTTGTTACAGGGTTTATAGAATTTCAACCAAGAATACAATTATTAGTAAAGACGTCATGGTTGCTGGAAGTTGGGAGTCAATTAAAGCAAAAATAGGCCCAAGACATTACGTCAAAGATCGAAGCTGAACATGTGAGAGTTCTGCTGCAGGGTGTTTGCTTATTGTCCTGCATAGCAGCGAAGTGTGTTGGGTGCCACTACTGTTAGGATCCAAAACATGGTTGATTGAAAACTAATAATATAATGGCAGATGGTATTATTTATGCAAATACAGATAAAATCCACCAAACTCCACGGTTTACGAGTCTACTTCATAAGCTCAGATACTTGACTCCTATTTACATATGTATAAAATTATTGCCGGCAGTAATGGATATTCACCTGAAAAAGTGGGAGTGGGGGGAATAATGTAATGAGCACTTGGAAAAGTCAACGTCCTCCCTGGAATTTCCAGATAGTTTGCAAGACGGTTATTACAAGCAATGGTGTACATATGTAAATAGGAGGTAAGGAGGAGTGAAATACACCAGAGCCTCCAGGCAATGAGGGTAGGCTACTAGCCAGAATGGCGGACATTAGGGTGCAGTGTGAAAACTACTCTGAGTTCAGGGCAGAGTGAGAGATTAATGCAATTAAGATGGACCATTAAGGGGTAAGTATATGTCTGAGATGTGAATCAAAGACTTTCATGCTTGTTCTTTCTTGAACATGAAAGGAGCCAGGTGTGCTTTCATCCTCTGTACATGGACCTGCAGCCAGATGAGCCAGGACTTATTAATTCTCAGAAGTGTCATGTCTCCCAGGCTAATTATTCATCATCTACTGTATCACACTCCACTTTTAAAGGGTGTCAGACTTCCTTGTTAGCTTTATTTCTAAATTTTTCAGTTAACTTTCACAACTTTCAAATCCACTATGTACAGTTTTATATGATTACTATTATTTCCTAATATTCTTTAATTATTTCCCCTTCCTTCTGATGGTTGTCAAATCAAACTTCCAAATTTTTTAGTCACGTTTCATTCAAGGTACCCCCAAGGAGTAAATATCTTCACTGCTGAACCTAGCTGTCAGCATGTGTAATGCATATTTCCCTATCTACAGTAACAATCACTGTTTTCCACATACTGAGACAAACTGCATTAAGCCTTTGTGAGCAATTCCGAAAACGTTTGTACATATAAATGTGTACACAAGTCAGTAACCTCTGATAACCGATTTAATTAAGGTCATTTCCAATCTTAACTTACATCAGACTGACTGTTAATTTATTGCCAATGGTGTCAGAAAACAGCACGCATCCCGACAGACAACTAAATATATCAGGTGAAATGTAATCACAAGGTAATTCACCTTATACTGGAAAAAGAGATTTGAATAATCAAGACCAAGTAAACTTAAGATTTACAAGCTTTTAACATTGTAACCGCAGACAATGCAAACCACGTTTTTAAATGTGATGGATTTATTCATTAACTTTATATTTCTTCCAAGGGCATTAATTTTAATTTCCACTTTATTAATCTAGACAAACTTCCTTATTAGCCTTGTAATGTCTACAGAGTTAGGCAAAATTCCTTCTGTGAAGGAATCTCACATTACAGTAAAATTAACCGAAAAATCAGATACGATAGAGGAAATGAATCGTGTTTTCAGTCTAATTTTTGAAAACAGCAGTTTTACAGGAGTTGTTTTAAGAACAGAAAGTTAAAAGGAGGGAAATTAGAGAGAAAACAACTTGATAAAACACAAATTTGTTTATAAGCACCCAAGGCATATATTCATAAGGAAGTCTTTTAGTATGTTTTTTTATCCTACATTCTTTAGACAAAGGTTATACCCATGGTACAGTATATGGTTTCCAAAAGTCCAAAACTTTTTCTACATTTCTCCTGTCTTGTTTCAAAATGAAACTTGAAGTTCCTGTAAACATTCACACAAGCTGATACCCAATGGTTTCCTTCCTTCTTCCCCCATCAAATATTTGCATATATTCAAGAAGCAAGGACACAATTTATACATTGTCACATAGTTTCAAGCAAATAAATGCCTTTGAAGTAAGCCAAAATTGTCAAATCAGGCAGAATCTCAGCCTTCCATCCATTAGTCACCATGTAATCTTGGTAAGTGGTAGAATTCTACTTCTGTACTTGCACATAAACATTTCTTTTTGTTTAATCTTGACCACTGAAGTATTGGTGAATCAGAGGGACCAGGTACAAAGGACATGTGTACCAATCAATCAAGTACTGCTTACAAACATTGGCTGATGAAAGATACAGTATGACCACTTAAAATACAGCTATGGTCTAATACTCTTCACTTTGTTTCCAATGTAACTGGGATAAGAGAATATCAGTGGAGGGGACAATAGTTAATTAAAAACTCTGACAGAGAGAGGCCTAAATTCTATCCATTAACTTTGTTTTTAAAGGAATAAGCACCATTTGTACATAAATTTTGTCTCATAAAACAGTGTACAGCCAATGTGTTCTACACTGGCCTACAGGAGTTGAGATAGGTAAACACAATCATTACTGGGGCATATTTTACTCATGGAAAAACACTTATAAAAGACAACTTTAAAAAAAAAAAAAAATTGGGTCAATAATTTAAAAGCAAATGGTCCTCTCCTCTCTTTGTGCATTTAATGCTACATACCATTACTACAAGTTTAACTCAAGCCTTATAAGGCAAATACTGCACAGCGCAAAGGAAACCTGAAATCTCAGAAAAGGAAACAGGAACAATGGTTCCAGTTCACACCTTTGCATAACAGTATGCTCCTGACTTAGATACACATCCTGCATATTCTTTTCTCTAAAGTGTAATTGTTTAGTGAGTTGGCAGGAAACCAACCTCTATATTTATATGTACACGGTATGCATGTTTGTATTTGATATGTTTCAGGGTACATACAGAAACGTAGATGGGAATGTGTACCCAGAAAAACACATGGGAAAGTTTGTTGTACCCCAAAAAAGTACCCCAAAAGGAATGTGTACCCTGAAAGTTACATGATGCTTGTTTTGTACTCGGAAATTCATCAAACATGTGGGCACATACACACCCAGCCACACACACATATAAGTAAATTTAAAGTAGTAGATAATGCTAAATATTGGTGGAAAACTCCACATTTCGGGTTTAAACTCTTCACTGGGTAGCAAAAACTGCAACTGGTTTATATAGGCACAACTAAATGTACTAAATAGAATATACACAATAATATTGGTCACAACCAAACCATTATGTAAAGTGGTTACACAATTAGTGCCAGCAAGGTAGGAATGGCCAGTTTACAGAAGTTCAAGTCTCACATTCAGACCAAGTTAGGAGAAGGTTCCAAGCTCTATAATGCAACAATTTTCAACATCAAAGACTGACATCACAGTCAGCACCTTGACAAAAGATGGACACTGTAAACATCAGTCATAAATCCAGCAGGCTGATGGGGGATTGCAATGTGTAGCCACGAAAGTTCTCTTTGATTATTACCTCAGGTGCAATCATGAAACTGGGTCAGCAAGACATCATTTTGCTTCTCCCATGTACAGTATATTACAGCATTCAATACATATGAGGACATTAACAATATCTGCAGAAGTAGTTAAAGTGCCAGCTGATGATAAAGTTGTTGTTGTTAGGACCCACAATGAAGAGGACTTTGCTAACTCGTCAAGAATAGCATCTCCCACAGTTGCAAGGGAAACTTCCTGGGGAGTTTGACAAGGTATGAGGCTAAGAAGGTGCACGAACCAAGTGGCTTGAGATGTTCTTTTAAATTCTGAATGCAGAGATGGGGGTTTCAAGAAAATGGTCATGTGTGGAGGAGTTATGACAGAGGGTCCCTACATTTCTTTATATGGTGACTACCATGGGAGTTACAGATGGCTGATAGGATAAGTACATATTATACAGAATGTATAAAGAATTCCAGCTGTCTTTTAGGAGGCATTGATTGTCAAACAAAAGGGACAAGCTTTTCCACATGGAAGCTATGTAATCCTTTAAATCCCCTGCCCACTATCCTTACCAGTATCGGTATTCACAAGTGGTTGCACTTAGCCCTTGCTTCATCAGGTGGACCCCATGGTTGTCAAACCAACTGCTGAATGGCTTGACGGTGAGCCATGTTCAGCTTCTTTAGTCATGGCAGTAGCATATCATGCATAAATCAAACTCTAGTTTTAATGTGTTGGGCTCATATCTGTTCTAACCAAAAAATGTCAGCCAATACCACTGAACACTATGCATAAAAGACATAATGAAGTATAAACACTTTCATAAAACTTTTACAACAATTTAAGAATCATCTTTCACAAGTCAGATACTTGAACTATTATTTGCACAAAAATTTCACAACTCTTTAAAACGTATCATTTCAAACCTCTTTTTTTAAGATATATAGTTTCAAGTGGAAAATGTTATGACTCTTAAATATTTTTATGCAATTATCTGATCCTGACAAGCTGATGATGCCAGTAGGATATCTGCTGAGCTAATTTGGCAATAGATTGACAAAACAGAAGGGTAGAAAAATTATAATGCTCGTCAAATTTCAACTTTTGTCGTTACTGAGAAATAATATCAGTCAGTAACTTGCTATTTGCCTGTAGCAAAATTCCCTCCACATTTTTTAATTCAACGAACCACTACGAATTAAGGCAAACAATTAATACGCTTTATATCATTTTCATTTTGTCTACTGAAATATAAAATGTCTGTGACATCAAGAGAATAAATGGTAACATTACATTCAAGACTGCGAAAAGTTGACATACATTCCCATTTTTTTGGAATTGGTGAGAATTTGTGCCAATCAATACAATGAATACATTATGTGAAATTAAGTAAAAACTCAAAAGCAAAAATTCTCCCAAGGTAAGAACTATTTTTAAAAAAGGAATAGTTGATTTCCCTGTAGGTATTGTTTTGAATTCAAGACGAACACTTGAATGTAGTTTGCTTTTCCCTCAAATGTTTTGCCAAGATCGGAAAATTGTATTCCGGTGATGGGAAGATGATTGAATTTAATTTCAGCCAGTAGCTGAAACTTAACGTTTTACATGGATTTAGTTTCACCAAACTTTTGTTGTTTGTCCCAAAGGATGTTACATATGTTTACAGATACTTAGGATTTTGAGAAGTTGTAGGACTGATTTGCTGAAAATGATTCTGGGAGAGGTTGACGTGTCTCCAAGCTTTTATAAGTATTATGGGATTTCCTGGTGCATACAGTTTGGATGATGGGTAATGCAAAGTGAACTGTTGGACCATGTACAGAAATATTTCAGTATATTCTGATAATTTGCATACTGCATAGAACAAGATACCACGTAAGGAGGAAGCGTTAACTTTCTTGCAGGTTTCTTCTTATGAATTATAAAAAAGCCAGTCTTGTTTTTTACAACTGCTCAAAAGTTATGTTGCACGAATTACACACGTCCATGTTAGAGTGTGAGCTTTTGAGTGCTTTCCCAAAACTTATTGACCATATTGGGATAGGATAAAGTAATGACAACTCTTGTTTTATATTGTAATATGACACAGAGTTACTGAATTGGATAGGGTGGTTGTGACTGGCCGGTGAAGGGTGGAGAAGGGGACAGGGAGTAAATCCTGCTCCACTTATTAGGACATTTTCATACTCTTGCATAGTTTATCATCTGAACTTGTAACATATGAGAATGGATATGTTTTTGTGCTCAAACTCTCAGTCTATGCAGGTTAAGCATTGCTGCCAATGCAAAATGTTGGAATTTGAATGCTACTCGCATTTTTTTTAGATTTGCCAAAATGCCAATTTTTCATACTTGCATAAAGAATACTTTGAACAGCAAACTATAAGCCTTCCACAAATAAGTGTATGCTCACAATACCAAGCCTGTCTGCCCATACATGTCTGGGACATGAATGTTCAGACCATCCTATCAGTGCTTACAAGTGATTGCAATGTCAACATCATTACTGATATGTGGGTTGACCCTGCAAAGATGTAATGGTGTTGTTTTCACCTACACCTAATTACTGGTGTGGGTATTCATGTGTATGCGACTATACTACTTGCAAACATACTTGATACCTTCACATGGCCAAATTCCCCAAGGGGGGGGGGGCAAACCCCTCTGAAAATTTTTTTGCCCCCTGGGGAAGTATCAAGTTGTAATTGACTGAATACATTTTTATACAATTGGCCCCCCTGAAATTTTTGCCCTCTGGAAGCCATTTCGCCCCCTTCAGAACCTTGACTGGCTACAGGCCTGATCAGGAGCTGCCTGGAGCAGCTGCACATGGCCAGTCATGACCTCTTTGCCAGACAGTTGCTTGACATGTCAGTGCAAGAGGTCAATTAAGGGGCCTCTGGCAAATGAGAGTGACCATTAGGACAAGAATGGTGAACATAAGGGGCATAGTGCTACTCCAGGTAGCGCATGAAGTGTGAATTGAATGCAAATGAAATGAACTAAGGGTTAAGTATATGTTTGTGAAGTAAAGCAGCTATAAAGAAAAATTGTGGGTGAAAACATTCCAGAAATCCAGAAATGATATCTGAACAGACTTTTTACCAGCAATGCAACTGCACATGAACAGCCCCACTTCTCTGTCTAGTGATAGGTCCAACTGCCACATTAGATGCTTTTGAGCTTTTAGCAATAACTATCACACTTTTTGTTATTTTTTTCAGAAATAACTGTGCCCTATTGTCTTCATGCTCACACATTAATCCAACCCCTACGGTAAGCCAGCCATGCGATGTCTGCCAAGCCATACAAACAGCACAACAGAGATTCATCTTAAAGCATATTGTGTCCAAGAATATATAATGCAAGCAAACCCATTATATTATACACACATTACAAGTTAAAACAGTACCAAGCCATACATACTGTGTATCACAGATTCATCCTGTCGCTGTAACTGTATGCTAAGACACTGCAAGATACTAGGCAAGCATGAAAAATATTGTCTCTACCTTTGTCTCCCTAAATACTACAAGACTAAACCAGCCTTCAGTTTTCCTATTTTGTCTCGCTTCTACTGATGCATGTGACTTAACGATGTTCTCCCGTAATCAGATAAAGCGGCTGTTTTTAATGGCAGCCTTGTTTTCAACATTTCTGGCTGAAACTGGCTTAAAAATTGCATTTTGTAATTTGCAACTTCAAATCAAGTTTATGTGCTTTTATCAAATTACAGTTTAATGCTATTTGACTGCCTAACAAGCACAAGATGGCACGACCACTCCATACTCCCCTGCGTGATAATCAGATGCACGGGACAAAGTAACAAAGAAGAATTACAGTCAGCCAAGCTTATAGTTCCTGACAATTATCTTCTACATAAATGAGCAGTTCTTAATTCTTCCATCAAATAAGCATTTGCAACTAGGGAAAAAAGTCAGAAGTGTTCATTTTTGTAACCTTTGAGTCATCCAAACCTGTAAAGGAATGCAAACCCATCTGATGGATTTCAAAGAACTGAAAAAGAATGAATCATTGAAAGTGTTTTCTTTTGCTTTACATGTAAGCACACTCACTACATTAAGGAATTAGAAAGGCACAGACAGTTTTGTCTTTCAATTAAGAATACCCCGGAAGGCTGTTCTTTGACAAAATCTGAATACAGTTTGTGGTAAGAACTGAGCATTATCTAGATTAATTTTGAAAAATAAAAAATATAAAACATTTCATTGGAGTAAATTTTCAAAAGTATATATACTGTATATGCAAATAGGAGGTAAGGAGGGGCGAAGGAGGTACAACCAAATAAGGCTGAACACAAGGGGAGGGGAGAGAGGAAAGAGGAGAGAGAGGAGGGGGAGGGGTTTCCAGCTGGAAACCTTTTTCATCATCTTTCTGTTGTGTATTCAAAAGTCACAGATTCTCCTCTCTTTTTACCAGGCAGAAATAAGGTTGAAAACAAGGGGAGGGGATGGGGGTTTCCAGCCAGATATGCTATTTGGATGACCTGTGTTGAATCACAGCACTACCATAAAAGGAGGAATATATCCAGAAATTGTATGTTTCTTCAGTGAGCAAGCCATATATTCTCACTGTTCAGCAATTATTTTGTCATGACTATAGTAGGGCATTTTGGGCCGCTTTAGCACTCTTGCACCCTTTTTTCATATCTGCAGGGTTGTAGAGGGGCATTTTGACCCAAGTACTTCACCAACTAGTTTGGATTAAACTTTTTCACTAAGAGCCCAGTTTGAAACTTAAGCACCCTGTTAAGATTTTTTCAATAAAGAAATATTATAATACAATACCAACTGTACAACCCAGTGCAACAGTTAGTTAATAATGCCTGGTGAGGGCTTGAACTGTCAGTTTTCCAACTTTTATTATAATTTTATTAAAAACCTGGCTAAATCCCAGATAGGTATATGGACTTCTAAACTTGTAAAGCTTGCTTGCTTGCTTGAAAAGTTATACACATACCCATAAACTATATTTTTTTTATCTAAGCAGGTTGTCCATGAAATTTTTAATTCACTATTCACTATACATAAAGAAGTAACTTTAGAGGAAATTGAAATTACTTGTCTTGATCGTGCTACAATGTGTACTTTTCGGCGGAAATATGATCACAATTATGCAACGCGAACACCAAATGTGCCCCTTTCCCTGTGGGCACAGGTGAAAGCAAATTGCTGTAGAACTAAAAGTTACCAATGGCCAGTGTAAAAAGCATTGCTGGTACAATCTACTCTAAGTTAGGCTTAATTTCATGGCTTCTAATAAAGTTCTGCCCCACCTGTACCCCTGTAACACAGCCAGCAAATTTGATTTTCACACCTACAAACAATACTGTGTCCAAAGAAAACAAAAACTGAACATTGGCTACGGCCCCAGGCACCACCATTGATTAATTCAAGACATTTGCATGTACGTGGAGGAACTCAAGGAGCATCGCTTTTAAGAGCTCTTCTGGAGCTATGCATCTTCTGTTACCCGTTTCTTTCCAATCTGCTCGGAGCCGTTCTCAGAAGAGATTTTATTTCATTAGGGTGATGTAGATATTGGGCATTTGTAACACTACCGGTTTTTTGGTGGTACACACGCAATTATAATGCTTCAGAGGACAGCCCAAGCTCTCATCGCTGCCTGATTTACAACAACAGCTGGGCAGTTTGTAGTGCAGTAAGTGATACACTCCAAACAGAAGCGCTTCTCTGGTGTCATCACGAGTTCATGCTCCTTAGGCTCACATTGCCCAGTCAGACAATTTCAAGTGGGGGGCTCAAGAGTCTCAGAGAGGGGAGGGAAGCCATGCATTTACTCTAGTCAACACGGAGCCAACTCTGAACTTTTTACTGTCCAGCAAATGAAGAGTGCTCAGATGCCATACACATATATAAAACTCTCTTGGTGAAAGTTAAGAATGAAATTTTTCAAGATGAAGTGTACGACTATTAAGAAAATCAGGTGGCAGAGTTATTTCCTACTACTGTATAAAGCTGATATCGACTTTGCCTTAATAAAACTATTTCTGTGAACTGAATGAGTCTGTGTTTCTGAGTTCTAGCAACCACATATTTGGGTTATTCTTAAACATATGTGAACTCTGCAAAGGTGCTAGCAGTATCATCTTATCCACAGATGTGTATAAGAATAAAATAACTGAACATTACTTTGAAAATATACTCTCAAGCCAGCAAAAATTTTAAGAAGAGCAAGTGGGCTGGACCTTCCAGGATACTGTAACCAACTGTTCTACAGTATAGTATTAACTTTGCCAGACAGTTATTTTAAGCAATTAAGGGAATACAGTACATATACACTACAGGTACCATGAAGAGGGACCAAATAGATCTAATGTAAGAAATATATATCCTATATATTAACAGCATTTATGTCTTTGAGACAGCAGGAAGGGGAACAGGGAAGGGGCTCTACTGTGCCTCCACTGTGCTATCAACAGACTTATTACAAATAAGTGAAGGTGGCTAAAGGAAATTGGAGGAAATGATGGTCGATACAAATTTCTATTGTACAAGCAGGATATACAGTACTGCCACTATCTCCGTTCACCCCAAGTGAAATTGCTTGTATGCAAGCCAAGAATGACAAAGTTCCTGCAGAGCAACATTCTGGAGAAGCAAAATGTGCTATCAAGGGATACAGGCCTAATATTATAGTTTGCCATTCTTTTGTTTTCATTTTATTAATTTAATAGAATTTCTGATATTGGAAACTGCCACAACTGCATTAAATATGCAAAGATATAACAAGGAAAGGACACAATGATTTTACATGTCATCATTTTTTTTATTTTTTCAACCTTCATTTCAAGGAAAGTTGTAACATTTATGCCTGGAGGTACTGTACTTTTGCAAAGAATATGTCACATGACAATCCATGAACTATCTGGAAAGTAATTAAAAGACAATTTATTTTAAAGTTAGGGCAAAGAAATAAAAAATAAAAATAAAAAAATAATACTGACACTACAACACTCCACATTATTTGTTTTGTATATAGCTATGAGTCACCTGAGAAATGATCTAAACTTTGAAGAGGTATATCTTGAGAACCAAATAATCCCAAAACATCCTGGATTGGGAATCTACAAGCCACGATACTTACCTCCTATTAACATATGTAATCCCCACTTACTCACAACTACACCCTGGTAAAATAATAGCACAGTGGAGGAGGGCGCCCTCCGGCAGAAGACAGCCTCCCAAGTCCTCTCCTGCTTAATACCAGACCTAAGACGTCTTCCACTGTGCTATTAGTTTACCAGGGTCTAGTTGCGGGTAAGTGGGGATTACATATGTTAATGGGAGCTAAGAGTATGGTGATGTAGATTCAGGGATGTTACAATTATTCTATCATGTCTGTCATTCAGAAGTTTTTACCTACAACTGTTGACAAAAAAAAAAAAAAAACAGCTTTTCTGGTTGAATGTTTAAATACTGTACTTCTAATGTAAAAATCTTGGAAGTGTTTAACTGACCTTAGCAAATATTTGCAAACATTTTAAAATTAGTAATGATTTCCATTCCCAAACCGAAATGCATAAACATTCCCCAGCTGTCCTTACTTCTTAAAACTTTATGCCCTACCATACTTTTTGCAACAGTTGACCATCATAATCCTGTATTAACATCTCCCATCTACTGACAAATGGTCAACTCTTACAGTATTCTGCAAATAGTATGCAAGTTCTATTGCAACACAAGGAATAATTTTCAAAATTTATTCATTCAGAAACATGGAAGCAATTGAAATTTTCTTGTCAGTATTAAAGGAGATAAACTAACATACCTCACCAGGGCCCATAATCATATTCCGTAAATCATCTTAACCATTATGGCATGCAAAAAGCCACGATAGGAAATGAAACAAGTCACGATTTTCATTCAATCATCCACAGAAGTAAGCCCCAAATTGTCCACCTGGTCAATCTTTTTGACAGGGAAGAGAGCCTACTTGTTAACCTTCAAGATGTAATGAAGTAGCTATCTTGCCCCTTTTCATTTTTGAATTTCCTTGAACTAAGAGCCATCTAAAAACGATAACTTGTGGCTGCTACAATGAATAAAATATGAAAACACTCAAACCCCATTCGGTTAATGCACATATTATACCCGTTAGATAGCCCCACTATTCATGTCCCTGGAGGGTCTGTATGTATAGTCATTGATTTTCATTCAAGACTGGAAGGCTTCGCAGCAGCTGAACAATTTGTCGGTGTGTTTGGCTGTCTGCAAGGTGTTTTTGTTTTCTCTTTGTGTGTAAATTAAGATTTCCATACCATGCGTATTAAACTCGGGAGTACTGGGACAACCTGCTTAGCAGCTGGGTGTACTGCAGGAAGAAAATTTTACCCCTAATATTAAATCATGGTTCCCTCATGTACAACAGGAAATAAAAAAGTTCATCATTACCAGGATGTCTTCAAGCTGAAAAGCACTTCAAAGGGCAACCCTATGTGTATATGGAACATCTCCAAATGGTGCGACGAAAAATTTAAGCATTACTGGCTTCAATACAGGCCAATAAATTTCGTATTGATTTTTGCAGAATGCTTCTTAAACAGTTTGACGTGCAGTTTGGTAGGAGCGAGATATCCAAATTACCATTGATTTTTGAGGGGAGAATGCCAAAAGTTGGTGGTCAAGTATGTAAATAATGTAATGCATTGTGGGAGTTTTGATAACAGGCTGATTCAGCAACTGCTGAGGTCAATAAAAGGAAAGGGATTTGCCTCTCAATGCAGTCAATATTGCTCAACACCCATTTAAATCATATTCCTTCACAAAAAATTGTTTGAATGAGTTGGGAAGTATTCCCTTAATTTATACCACTTCCAACCTCATCAAAAGGTGAGGGTCCACCCAATATTAAGTTTATCCACTATCCAACTGTTTGTTGAGGACCACCATTACTCACCGTAACTCACCGGAGCCCATCGGCAGTAACTGCCGATAGGGTCGTAAAAACTGGGGCAGATAGCCGTTTCTGGCTTATGTAGATCCCCCCTCCTTTTCCATTACCTATCATCTCTGTCTCTGGATCACAAGTTGTGTAACACTGTTCTAGACTAACTTAGTAAAGGGCCTATTTCTGTATGTCAAGTGTGTGCCCAAATTTTTAAAACTTGCCTGAACTTAACTTTTTCTATTAAAGGCATTGCAAACGAAAGTGTGCTGCTCACAAAGGGTCCCAAGAGCACCTGCCCAAGAGTTTGCCCATTTTTTTTATTTAAGCTAATTCCAGCCAAATTTCTGGTTCTGGTTCTGTAATCTTAGTCATTACTTTTCCACTTGGTTGATTGAATTTTTCATCCTTTATTTCCCCTTTAATTCTTTATTCATTATGCCTATTTGTGTTTGTAACTAAGCTACTCAAAGTAACATGAATATGTTGTAATGGGGAGTAAAACTCCCGACAAGCCCCTCACGATTTTTTTAGTTTTACTTCCATCTACTTCAGTGTTATATATGTATTCATTATTCTATGTATCCGAACATTTCGATGATGTAGAAAAACAAATAACCGAAATAAAACGAAATATTCCAGGCAGTATGCATAAATTTTGGCTGCTTTTCCCGTCCCCATTCCTTTAAATGGGAGAGGATGCCACTCCCCCTGTCCTCCTCTTCCTTAGTAAAACTGATGTAAAACAGTACCAGGTAGTTTCCTTTCTTTCCTTTCCTTCTTGCACAGTCATCAGGATAGCTGCTTGGGAAGGTCAGAGCTGTTTACTTACAGCTAACGATGGCTAAAGATGGCAGCTTGCAACTTGCTATCAACATTTTAAAACTAAAATGAACAAACCTGCATTAACAATGTTTCTACACATTCATTTATCACACCATGATTACATGCACATACAATCAAGAACGTGTGCAACTCAGGCTAAAAATCAATACTTTTATAGTCAAATAGTCATTGATTTAGCATTCGCCAACTTTGCCAGCACAACGATTAATTATCACTCACCAAGCAACACAACCAGAGCATTTCACACGCGTTACTGTAACAATATTAGATCAACAAATCTTCATTGCATGAACAGACAATGTTCAGAGTAATCCACGGACTGGGATATGATAGCAATGCGCCTTTTGAAAGTCCAAAGTTGTTTGATCAGCTCAATAATTGAATTCATTAATCCCTTGCATTTTGTTTTGATCAATAAATTGCTGGTGACTGTATTCGCATAGTCAATAATCTCAATATAACACTCATATCCCTACCACATACACCTTAAGATATTGCAATAACTTGTCTACCTATCTGACCAAAGTTGCCTAGCATTTATTGAACGGTCATCTTACACCCACTTTTACGAAATTAGTCATACTTTCCTACTGGTGGCAATTTGTGGATGGAATTGTTCCGTGTGATAGCATTGGTGGCCTCCTAAAGTTTTCAATACTTTTTCCTACCTACCCTATAGCAGCATCAGAATGAATGAAAGCAAGAGGGCACGCCCTTTACAACACTTACTCGAAGAGAGAATGCAGACAGACGACACTTATCGGTTAAGTATTCTCATGAGGTGCATTGAATAATTACGCGTTACACTCGATACCCCAAATTTACAAAAATACTAAACCTTTTGCTGCTTTTGAATAATAATGATAAGAGTCACCGCAATCAATTAATGCTGCCTGCAACTTTCTGATGTGCCCAATTTTATGAAAATCCAAACTTTACCAGTATGAAAAAGTATGTGGTTTCCTCGAAAACATGTGGAAGGAGAGGGGGTGAGGCCTTCTAGGATGACATCACCCATTTTGCTATTAACTTTCTTAGATAATAATTTTGTAGGCAATTAAGAGCAAGATGTATGTAAATAGTTGTAAGGATGAATAAAATAAATGGCATGTGTGACAGGAGGTGACGAGTGAGAGAGACTACATATATAAAAATTGGAACTGAGGAAGAATGAAACAAGACTACATACTTGCACAAAGTGAGGAGGTTTAAATAGAAGAACATGAGAAAAGACAAAAACTTATAAGATGAAACAATGTACCACCATCTTTTCCTAAACTTAATGTGATTGAAGGCAATTTCTTTCAAATTTCTTCCATTACTAACCAATATAAAAAAAAAAGGAAAATAAAAAAGGAAAAAAAAGAGAAAATATTTTCAAGTTAAAAGTATGCTGTAGGTGATTCAGTATCGAAGTTTCTTGCAAACTTTTGCAAAAACGACAGGAATAGTAAGAACGATCACACATTGCCATGCTTGCAGGTAAGTTTGAAGCACTGGTCTTGAAGGTTTAGTCATTTCAGACAACCTTCACGTTTTCCAATATTGTCTGTTCCCTGTCCCCCACATTCATGGACTTACATGTAGACGACGAGAGGTACCCCTAGCACGTCGCTTATGCAATTCCTTTATTTCTTTACACTTATTTCAAGGACACTGATCATACATATATGACCTAAGGGGTTTGTTCTGTGCCTTCTTCTGAATGTAAAGAATATCTTTGAGAGCCTTTCAAGACAACACTCCAAACAGCTGCGGGCAAGCTCTTTGCCCCAGACCCAACTAATTCTACAATGAGAACACACACACAAAAAAAAAAAAAAAAAAAAAAAAAAAAAGAGAGAGAGAGAGAGAGGGAGAGAGACAGAGAAAAGTAAGTGTGCCTTTGCCATACAAAATAAGGATATGGCGTTGGCAATGAGTAAATTTTCAGAAATTTGAAGGGGTTTCACAGTGATGACACTGGAAAAGTCATATTTTAAAACCAGTGTAAACAGATTTGGGGTCATTACTATAATTGATTTGAAGAGCAGGTGAGGCCTCAGTTGGGAGGTGGTTAATTTCAGTTTAAACCGTAATCCAGCTTAACACTATTATAATTCAGTATAAACTAAACCACTCGTGCCTATGCTATACCTCGACTATAGAAGTAAATTTTGTACGGTTTTAACAAAAGACAGAAATATTTTACTCCCAGGGGTTTTCAGTGGCACTCATATGGCTCAGATGAAATTCTGTTTTCTGTTTTATCTGCTAAATATAAGCTGCTGCCTGTAGCCTCTCATGGTGACTCTGTGACATGTTAAAGGCTTTTTGCTTTTATGATGTGTTTTACATTATTCACAAAGCAATGCTTATGCTCACCAATAAATGTCACGGGCACGGTACGGCTCTAAAATTAAGGTTTGTTCAATAAAATGTCGCACTGCAACCTGCTTGTCCGATGACTAGACTATTGTGACTTTTAAAGCAGATCATAGAAAATTGTCAAAAATAATACTTCACACTTTGGCTGGGTGGGGACCTCACTTTGTTGTACTTAAGCTTTAAAGTGATCCCCAACTGAAAACATGACGAAATGTGATTAAAGTCAGGGCTATCGTATTCAGGCTCCACTCATGGAAGAGAGTTTCCTCCCTTTGTCAGTAAAATATTGATCAGAATGAGTCATTAGAATATATTATGTTATATACTGTTACTGGTCAGAAAACAGCTTGCTTTTAATGGGAACAACATCAATATGATTTGTGGAACTAAAAAGCTCGCAAATCTAATGGAAACTGACGATATGAAAACATCTTTCATTACAGGCGTCAGTTTACCTGATTAATTAACTGTAACATGAACAAACATATGGCGGAGGGATTAAACATGTCAGGGTTAAACTCCCAAGGACTAAAGCCAGCTTTGGCCAATGCTAAAGAGGAATTCAATGCCTAGCCATACTTGCAAGTAAATGTGGGATGAAAGATTCAATAGAAAATAAGGAAAATATTGCATTTGTTTTACTGGAAATTTTCATTTTTTTAAACCAATATATATTGATACAGAATGATAGACAATTCAAAATAATGGAAGTATGGCAGCTTCCTTTTCAAGAAATAAGGCTCTTACAGGAAGAAATCCAATTCTTTATAGCACAAAAATAATTGGTTCACCCAAACTTTAAAAAATTCCAATGATGAAATATCCGTTACTCTTGTAATGCATAATATTTTCAGGAGATTTTCCTGTTATCTCATAGTTGTTTTTGCATGCTCTTTATATTCACTGTATTATATACATGTTGGTAATTTACTTACCAAAAAAAAAAAAAAAAAAAAGGAAAGGAAAACAAGTAATCAAAGGAAAAAAGAAAAGCAACAAATCAAAAAAGAAAAAAAGCAATAAAAAAACAAGCAATAAAAAAGCAAGCAATAAAAAGGAAAACAAGCAATTAGAAAGTCAGCATGAACAAATCAAAAAAAGAAAAGAAGCAATCAAAAAGCAAGCAATAAAAAAGAAAACAAGCAATCAAAAAGTCAGCATGAAGGAAATACTGAGACAGAGTCCTATATAAAGTTGGAAATCATGGTGACAGAAAAAGAAAAGAAAAGAAAAGAAAAGAAAACCGAAACAACCAAAAGTCAGCAAGAAGGCTGTATTGAGACAAATTTCTTGCAAAGTTGGAATCATGGTAGAGCAACATTTTGTTTGTACAAAGTGTTCTTAACTTGATTACCCCATTATTATCAATTGCACTTGTTACTTTGGCAAAATTAGGACAACTTTCACTGATAGTTTTCAAAGTGAGGGCGAGCTCAAGTGACAACCCTGACGTAGGGATAGCCCTGCCTCTGTGTCACCTATTTTTTACGGAGTCTAATTTCATGGTAGATGGAATTGTTCATACATATAATAGATGAGGCGCGTAGGAGTGAAAGAGATTTCACCATTTACATAATTCACAATTCAATAAGTGCATTTTGTATGGAGCTGCATTAATCTGTAACTCAACAAAAAAATTGTGCATACTGTCAACAGTAATTTAAACCTTACTTAAGGTAACCCAGAGTCAAAAGTGACATATGTACCATGCTCTAGTATCACAGAATCTTTCTATATGTGGGCCATGAAATATTCCTTTTCGATTATCCCCACTCTTTTACCCCTCTGTTTAAACAAAAACACACAACACTCTATGCCACTGTTCCAACAGCTAGGGCATTATGCATTCATTCAAACATTACAGATATAATCAAACTGAAAGCAAAAAGAAAGTTAGCCCAACTTGTGAACTTTTTTTTTGGTGCAAGTCTAAGTCTGTTTGTCATTTGAGCAAGTGATCAAACTTTTTGCTAGGAACTTTTGGTTTAAAACTATCTAAGTACTTTTAACAATCTCAACCTCCACTTCTCCAGCTGCATCAGCTAAATTGCATCTGACAAGCTTTTTTTCCTCTCCACTACCACTTACCATTGCAATCCCTGACCAAGTTTCTCCGCAACTCTATACAGGTAAAGCTTCACTTAACAATGTCAATCAACTTGTTTTCATCCTTAATTACCTCGAAAAAACCGATAAGAGCTTTTTCATTTGACCATATCGGCATGTTTCTTTTAAATTTGCCATTTAAAACATATCTGATAGGTCTGGGAAGAAAAAAGATGAAAGGAATGAGAGACAAAAATGGTTGAACCATTAGTCCAATCATCTCAAAGGCAGATCTGGCTTCAATCTCATCCAATCGTGATGAAATGATGTATTAAAGGTAAGGGTTCGTAAACGTCCCAGTAATCATCCTAGTTGCCAATTACTCGCTAGAAATTTGTTACCTTGCAGAAAAGATTCCTTTTGCCCAGATGGAAGGTGCCCCACACGATTTACTCGATCTTGTAGTATAGGGAAACAAGATATGCAGCTTGGCTCTTGTCCTGTTTTTCATTCCCCAAAAAGGGAATAAATTATCTAGTGAATACGGCAGAACCTATGTAAAGACAGCAGCTTACGATGATATCACAAAGAAACATTTCAGATACATTATCTGTGGCCAGATAATATTCCCACTTGTTGTTCTCACTCTCTGTGGTGGAGATAAATCATGAGGACCTGCAGATCCGCTATTTGTGGTTACTAAAACAAAGTGAGTGGTCTGCTTACAGATATGATTAACATAGCTGAAAATAACCATCAGCTGGTTTAAATTTGATATGGATTGATCTACATGCATTGTTGGGAATGAAAAAGAGATAAACATAGCAGGATATTAAGCTTCTCCAACAATAAAGTTGTACTTTTACATGTGCTAGTGAATTCAAAGTGTCATGTATTAAGTTATTTTGGGAGGTTTTTCAACTTATCACAACAATAACTTAACTACAATGGTTAAATTATTGCTGCAGATCCACCCACAATTCAAACCACTTAAGGGAAATCTGAAGCGTGGGAATAATTAATCGGCCAGACAGGTGTTTATTTAGCCTTAGTAGATTATTTTTTTATGAAAACATGTCATACACACCTAAGACAGACCTAGCATTTGTGTGGAAGAAACATTGTGGGGGTGTAGAGGTATATCTCAACCAACCAAACCCTAAAGCTAAAACAATGTGCTTATTGTTGCATGTATTCCAATTTGAATGACCACTTCCAAGTTGGCTATCTCAAAGGTCAACACAAAAATTGAAAGAGTGCAAAACTTACAGTCATAGCTGCAAGTCACTCTTTTGAAAATCCCTAAAACTTACCTGGTTTGGGAATCTATGAGCCCTACTTTATACCTATTACTACTATTCCCTGCTTTTAACCTCATCCACTTCCTGATTCAAGCATCATGTAGGAGTCCTTTGGACAGCTTGCTATGATTGGTTGCCTTGTAGCTTGTAAATGCTTGAAAAGGAAAATGGTGGCCTTAGGAAGGCAAAGGTGGGAACATATAGTAATAGGTGTTTCATGGCACGGCACATTTAATTGCCTCGCTGGCTAGGTACAGCACATACTGTATGGTGTGAGAGTGTTTAGGTTCCATAGGCATACATATCGAGACCTAATAGACACTATATTATGCAATGAATGCTTCATGGGCAAAATGTCTTACTGTTTGTGAAAGTCTTCTATTAAAATCTTTGACTTGAGTATTGACAGCTGTCACATAGCTATGGACACAGTCTAGTTTGAAGGAAGCCCAGGAAATTTTTTGACTGTATTGTTTTCATGCCAAGTGTGTATATCTTTACCGATCAGGCAGAATATTTCCAGGTGCGCATATCATTTCCAACTATCGCACTGCAGATGAGGAAGTGCATTGACGATTCACAGGTGCACATTTTACTGGCATGCTGAAATCACGTCTGCTGTTTTGATTTGACATCCAAGCATCCATAATAATTTTATAAGATGCAACTTCTCTCAGAGGAGGCAATAAATGAAATGGCTGTACCCTGGAATATATTTGAAGTGGAGCAAAGTTACTTAAACCTGGAAGCTCACTTTAATTGGCACTTCACTACCCAGCTGTGACACAAAGATGAAATTTCTAAAAACTTTTCTAATATTTACATTATAATTATTATGACATCCTTCAGTCAAACTTAAATTTTAAGGGATTGATCATTTTAATAACTTTTGGAGAATATGTACATGACATTATTTCCAAAACAAATTTGACTAGGAAATCTTCACCTGATCTTAAATGTAATTTACTATGTTGATCATCGTTAAACTTGTGCCCTTGAAAGCTGACTTTTGAACAACAGTTAGCATGTTCTAACAGCTTTAGGTTTCTCACACAGCTATTTGTAACTTGTGTTTGAAATTTGTTTAAACTGTTGAACAAATATTACTATTATTGCATGGCAAAAGAAACCAAATAAAATTTAAAAGGCATTGAACTGAAGGTTACAGTGTGTCTCTTAAACTTGTACTGGAACAGACACTATACCATCCATTAACTCTGAGACTATGACAAACATGTACGTTTGAAGCATGATAATAAAAAGATAACGGTAAAATTTTAAATAAAAATGAACTTTGATTGAAAAAGTTAAACATATTACGAAATTTTCGTAACTAAGGGAACTGATTGGGAAAGTTGCAACAAAAGTATACACCCATCCATATGCTACAAAGGTTTCTTTGTTAAGGTCCAAAAAACAAAAGAA
>WURT03063392.1:0-13753 GCA_009936505.3 Holothuria glaberrima | reverse complement strand
AGTTGGTGTGGAGAGACTATAGGTCTCTGCTGAGCGTGACCCAATGCTGCAGCGAAGCTCGTAGTGTAATCTGCAGCTTGAAGCGCAACCTGGTGTTTACACGTAGTGAGTTGTATGTGCGCTTCTCAGCAGTACATACATAGACTGACCTAATCAACATAATATATGCAAGAATACTTGGATGGAATGCAGAGGAAAAGTATATTCTGGAATGAGGTCGCTACAGCTCCCCTTAAAAGAAATCCTGGGCACCCAACTGGAATGCATCCTGGAGTTCAAAGCATATTTTGAACGCTAGTGTTAAGATTCCAGACACTTTTCTCCATTTTTGAACGTAGGACGCCTATTTGAACATTTACCGTATTTGAACGCCTGACGAGTCTAGTGTTCAAATGCTGAACGCAAAATGTTCAAATGCTGAACTTCAGGTTTAGCTTCTGAAGTATAGTGCCATGACGGGAGGAATTGCCTAACACATTAAAATTATTAAGGATCTTTGCATTGATTAATGTATCATGAACCAAAATCCTGGGACTTAATTTTTTACCCAGAGATATGCTAAAACCTCAGAGCTTCGGGGGCTTTGCCCCTGGACCCCACCGGGGCTTTTCCCCTGGACCCCACCCGCTAAAGCTCGCCCTTTGCGCTCGTTTTACGCATCGCCAGGTCTGTCGGCAAAATACGATCTCTACACCTCCAAAGACTGCACCTTCGCTACGCCCCTGTTGCCCGGTAAGCCTGTCACTGGCTTTGTGCCTTGGCACTTGTGAATTCACAGTGACAGCCCAACTCTTTGAGAAATGTTATAATCTAAGGTCTCCTAGATACAAAACGGTGCTATCGTTGGTAACGCTTTGAACTGATTATAGGTTTAGAAATTCTAAAAACCCATAGCAAGAGTCCAAAGTTCTTGTTCCTTTTATTTAGGAAACAGTTGAAAAGTTGAGCAACAGGTTGACAGAAATTGTGAAAAAGAAAATATTTTGACTGAACAATGTTCTGTACGTTCCCAATGTACAAGCGAATTCTGTAATGTAAGTTGGCGAAATTACATTCCATAATAACTATGAGACATGCGCATTGTGCAATAACCAAACTGTCATCACAGTAGTCTTTCACATACGGTTGACAGAAATAGTGAAAAAGAAAATATTTTGACTGAACAATTTTCTGCACGTTCTCAATGTACAACCGAATTCTGTAATGTAAGTTGGCGAAATTACATTCCATAATAACTATGAGACATCCGCATTGCGCACTAACCACACTGTCATCTTAGTAGTCTTACACATTAGCAAGATGAAAAGAGAAGGTTTTGTTCATCAACACTTATTATATAACACGTTATTAATTCCTCTACATCTGATTGGAGGATTGGTCGTCACATGCCATGGGTTATTTGGTACTAACCCACAGTCGTGGGTTAGTATATACTAACCCATGGCAGTGACGTCAGCCATGGGGTACGTAAAAGCAAATTTTGACCAAAATCTATGATTTATGAGGTTAGGTGTTATATAAAACAAATAATGAATGTTTTCCATTCGTGCGATAGTATGAATAATTTCATTCGTTGAAAGATTGAACGTTCTATTCAACTCGGCTTCGCCTCGTTGAATAGATCATTCAGTCTTTCAACTCATATGAAATTATTCATACTATCGCACTCATAAACTTTCATTATTTGTATAATATCCAACGAATAAGACGATAGCAAGGATATCTTCAGTTTGTGAAATGTTATGCTATATTAGTTGGCTGTCCGCCAGGGGTGGCGCCAGGATTTGCCCAACAGGGGGCTGGGCCGGCTGGGCCGGCTGGGCCCGAATTTTCGATGACCTTTTTATTTTTTGCTTTTTTTCCAAACCAAAAAGATAGATCGAGGTCCCTGCTCCCCGACGACACCCATTTTTCTTCCCCAACGGGGGCTAGACTTCCCCACGGGGGGTGTAGCCCCCGTCCCTCCTGGTGCCACCCCTGCTAAAGTAACGTCCGGTATTTGGTCAGCGGACAGTGTCCGCTGACCAAATATCGTACGTTACTTTGAAAGAATGTAGACAGTTCATAGTATGATTTAGTCACGGGCTTCTTCTAAACTGAGAAAAATGTCGCCTAGAATGCATCAAGGTGTGTGGTAGCTTCAATTGACAAGTGCTAAAGATTTAATGTATCAACCAAACTTAGATATTAGAGTTATCAGGTCTAAAATTGAATGTCTGACACGTGATTAGAATAACACGTGATCAATGGGTTATGTTATAAACTTTATCCAATGATTAATAACAAGGCTTTTTCACTTGAAGACCCAACCACAACCACTTCTAGCTCTCTTCGAAATCGGTTGTAAAGCTTTCAGTTGACAATCATATTTGAAATCCAAATTGATTTATTTGCATAAGGCAGCTGTTAACTTTGCCAGCCTTCTCCTAAGTTTTGACCGTTTCAAATTAAAAACCAACAAACCACATAAAAAATGTAGCTTTTATTACCTTCCCTATTACATTCATAACTGAACGAAATATTATGACTATTAATTAGAATTTCGTAAATTCGATCATGAGAAGTTGATCCCACCAGGGAGTTGTAACGGTTTCTCTATTACAATATTGAGCCAAATAAAACTTGAAAGAGCTGTTATACTATAGATACGATAGAAAATGACAATATTCGGCCAGATATATCAAAGTTTTACGCCGTCTTTACATACGTACCACTTCGGTTGTGCCAGGGTGACGCCAGGATTTTTTTCAAATGGACAGGGAACCAAGCACCCCTACGGGGGATTAAGTATGGTTAAGGCCTTTCTTTCTTTTTTTTCTTTTTGTCGCAATTTTGGATTCCTTTGAAAGATCATTTGAAAAATGTAGGGTTTCAATTTCGAGGAAATCTGAAAAAAGTAGAATTTTATTCGGGAAAATTTGAAGGTTTCGGGCTTTAATTTATTTTTTAAAGAATTTTGGGTTTTATTAAAAGACTGCCTGACTTAGAGCAAAACAATGTAACTTGTCGGGGCGCTTAGTCGTCGCCGGAATGACCGTTCTTTTTTTTTTCAAACGAGAAGAGAGATCAGTTACGGTAATTGACAATTGACTTAAAACTGCAACTTAGTTGAACATTTTATGTACTTTCACACATCATACATCATTGAGGGAGGGTTTTTTACCTGTAACTTATCCCCTAGCTACCAACGTGTTACAAGGGGTAAAAATGAAAAGTCTCTTTTCAGCAGTTGAGTATAAAGCTAACTTGGGCCCCTTGTGGACCTCGAAAAGGATATGTTCAAAACTAAAGGCGGCATTGAAAGGGTATGGGGAGGGGAAGCACAACTGACACCATATTACAGCCATGTAGGCCTTTATGAAGATAAAAAAATTCCAAGCTGGTCGTCCTCTTCCTCGTGAGGTTTTTAACACCCCCCAAAAAAAAATCAAAGTACCCCACTGGTTTAACTCAGAGAAACCAGTGATAATTCCACTTGAAAAAACTGGCGGCATGTTTGCTGTGTTGGTGGGTCAATTATCCCCCCCCCCGTGACACTTAAGCAGTGGCGTAGCCACAGGGGGCAGAGGGGGCGGTTGCTCCCCCCCCCCCCCGCTCGAAAATTGAAAAAATTCGGAAATTTCCAAATATCCGAAACATAGCTAAACATAAAATTTCCGAAAAAGGGTAAAAATTTCCGAAAAATGTAGCAAAATGTAGTGAAATATATCAAATTTTTCTTTGCCTCGCTCTGCGCTCGGCGTCTAACAAACCTTACATAAAGGAAATTATAGCAAAATGTAATAAAATATATCTATTTTTTCTTAGCCTTGCTACGCTCGGCATCTAACAGAACTTATATATGGCAAAATCTAGCAAAATATAATGAAATATATCAAATTTTTCTTTGCCTCGTTGCGCTCGGCATCTGATAAAACGTATATTCAGCAAATTATAGCAAAATGTAGTAAAATACATAATTTTTTGCCTCGCTACGCTCGTCATCTAATAATTCTTATATATGGCAAAATATAGCAAAATGTAGTGAAATATATCAAATTTTTCTTTGCTTCGCGTGCTCTCGGCATCTAATGAAACTTAATTGTTTAATGGAATCATATTATATCATATATATCATATTCCATCAAAGCTTTTTTTAGGATCGTCTTGCCAAAGGGCGTCTGCAAACCAATCGTTATCCCTGAAGGGGTCCTGCTCCGCGAACTGCTGCGTCCCATAATTGTTGATTGGAGCCATTAGGTATCATCCTGGTACACAAGAGCATTGAAGAAGCCATTCCCATTTAATTATGGAAGTACTACCCCCGAGGTAGTACTTCAATGCTGTAATAGTACGTGTCTTTCGAGCAATGTAGGAAAGACCATGAATAGTCATGCAAAAGACTGGTAATATGAATAATTTAAAACTTTCCCCTCGCTGTCCCACAAAAAAAAAAAAAAAAACTTTTTTCCATCTCAGTTTTGTTACTCTGACAACTGACTCTGAAACAAAGAGACTCTAATTAAAAGCCTCTTTTAATTGACTTTTACCTGTCCACTCAACATACATTTAATATTATGTTCATTTCCGACAGCGCCTGTAATTATTTAACAGAGCATAGGTGGTTTTAAAGTAAATATTTGGAATAGATAATGAAAGTGTTCCCCTGATTGCTTAAGTTATTGGTACAGACCTAAGTAAGTGTAAATACACTTTCATTATCTGTTGCATCGTTGTATTGAACTCTCATTATCTGGCCTAAATGTCCGTCCAATAGCCTGCGTAACCACTCATCTTAAAACAAACATTCGGGCTTAATAGTAAAAGATCTGAGTATTGACTCACATGGTTGTCATATCAACGTGAAGGCTTGAGGAATTAAAGCTCGAGAAGAGTCTGCAAAGACGCTTCAGTAATTTACTCATTCCATCGTTGTATTCATTCAAAATGACTTACGGCGTTAACACACACCAGTAATAGACAATTCGGTTGCTAACTCTGTAACCCAGATTCTTTCCTGGACGAATCTGAACAACGACAATATTCTACCGTAATCCATACTCTGACCGGAAGAGGGTATTTCATTTTTCACGATTTCTATGAAACTTCCGACCACCCCGCGTTCTTCTTGGGAAGGAATTTCCCCAAATGTTGATGAGCTGTGAATCTGGCAATTAATCATGAGGTAATCAGTGTCGCTAAATGGCAACTGATTGTTAAAAGGTGTGATAGCCTGACTCACAAAAGAGCCGGTTGCTTTAACTTGCTTTAACATGTTTATTTTACGAAGATAACTTTATCTTTTAATCTCTTCAGTGGGATGTTGAAACACGTCTCAATCTTAAAAAAAACGAACAAACATGTTTGTTGCGCTAGTCTATACTATTTATATTTCGTTTTATGAAATACTGGGGAGAGTCCCCCTTCGAAATAGTTAAGGCACCTCAACATTTTAAGAGGGAGCATTGAAGGCATCTAAGAATTTAAACCAGTTTCTATAAAAGCTATAATGATGTTGAACCAATTAAGGCCTCAACAACTAATTACAGTAAAGTTAGGCCCCATTCATCGCCCCCACTCGTTTCCCGTGTACGTAAAGCCAATCCGCCTGAATCCGTTTTCTACTACTGACGGATACAGCCATGGGGGGTAATCCCCGGGAACAGGGGGACTTATCCCGGGCCCCCAATTTTGAGAAATCGCCCATTGACTTTGATTTTTCACACAGTAAATTATTTGAAAGGGGGCATGCCCCAATTCTGAGAACAAATCGTATCCCTTGGATACAAATTTTGCCGTACTGCGTCATATTTGTACTCGTCTTTCATGCGGGCTACTTTTATCACCTTTCCGCTACATTTGCCAGGGTTGTTAGTTTTATGTTCGATTGCGTTCCGTTTGGGCTGTTTTTTTTTCAATTGTTGGTTCTCTCCTTTTTTGTTTGAATTGACGGTTTGCTTGTTTGATTGAGCACAAGAGAGATTCTGATCTATGTTAGGTGCCCTCCCCTTAGGCAGCATCTCCTTCAATTACCAGCAACCAAAAAAGGGAAAATCACTAAACAATGAGGGTTCCTAAACATATAATAAGCTAATTTCTTTACCAAGCTGTACTTAACTCAGCACCGTTTTGCATCTAAGCCACCTCACATAGACAGAAATTTCTTAAAGAGTAGGGGTGTCGTCATCTTCTCTTAGCCCTTCTTGCCTTACGCCCCCGCTAGAAAATAGAGAATAGAAAAACCACGAAATAAAGACAATTTTTCAATAGATAATGAGTCAAATGCTTTGTCAAATATAGCACCATTTTGCACCAAAGCCAGGTCTTACATTGCAGTCTTCCCCTCACTACTCTCCCCCGGAAGGTACCCATGCATAGGTGAAAAAGGAAGGGTCCTCTTGGGTGTCAACTATCTATTGGCACGTCACTCGGGTGCTCCGCTTAGATACGGTAGTGTCATGAATTACCCCCCCCCCCAGGAATTTTGCCCTGGCTGCGGCCCTGGGTATAAATCTAGTTCAATTTTTCGGTGAAATTTAACTGCTGAACATTTTTTACTCATGACAACATTAAAGGCAATAGGCAGTCACCCCAAAATTTGCTTTAAAAAATCAGCAAGAACTTCCTCACATGATGGCCCCTAACCCAAGATGAGAGCAGAACTGTTGTGACTTTATCCGTTTCAGTGTACAGTTTTCGTCCGCTGCCTACTTAGTTTGGGAACCGGGCGCATGATCAGCATCGAAATCACCACACTGGTGACTCACACATGCTAGTCGCAGAATTATAGACAGGAGTCTGTCACCAGGACGGGAGGGGACAGGGGATCATGCATGGACCCAATCGTCTGGAAAACTCCAGTTTCGTCGGGGAGCCTTAATGGGTAAGATAAGGCATGGAAGTACTACCTCGGAGGTAGTACTTCCATGGATAAAGTATGTTATCTCCCAACGACAACCAGCTGCTTCGATGAATTTCTTAATTTTGCTCTGAGGAGGGCCGATTGTTTAATAAACAGCAAACTCTTCAATTTTTTCATTAAAAGCCCAAAATCTTCGGCGTTCGTGCCAAAATTCTGCATTTGTCACCCTTTCGGCAACCCGTCGTCTCTGTCGAGACTTCAGGTGACCGGCCGATCGGTCGGGGAGCTTGACCGCCCTGTCGAGCAAATCCTGGAGCCACCCTGATGCAGGGGCAAATTTGTGGATAGGAGTGCGATTTTCCGCAATCTAGAGCGCCAGGAAAGCAAACTTTTCTCACCTCGTCCCCAACCGCTCTTTCGCTCTTTCCAATTATTGTCCTCTCCCTACGCCTAAGACCCTTCCCTAAGAGAAAAGGTCAGAGGTCATTTGAGGTCACTTCAGGTCAAAATTTGAAAACCATATAAATGTGATATTTCTAGACAGGAATCACAAATACTATCAAAACTGGAGTGTGGATGCTTTATAGTCAATAAATGAACTCTATTGGGTTTTGAAAGATGTCAAAGGCTATCTGAGGTGGCCGAAAGTGAAAATAAGAAAACCGTGGAAATTGCTTGTAAACCGGTTATCTCAAGACAGGAATGTCATTAATTTAATAATGACAATTCTATTGTGTTAAAAGGAGGTCAAGTGTCATCTGAGGTCATTGAAGGTCAAAAATCGAAACGGTTGAAAACTTCAGGATATCTCAAGGTCGGAAGGTTTGATACATGGATTTATTGTATTAAGAGAAAGAGATTCCTATGGTTTTTTGGTGGAGGTCAGACGTATTTATACCTTTGTACTGTTGATGCAAGATCCTCTGAAGAGCGGTGCTCTCTCATCACTTTTGCAGATGACACGACCATGATGAGACTAACTAATCATAGTAATCAAAATGCATACCTTGGTCAGATATAATCTTTTGTTCATTACTGTAATTCAAAGTTTCTTGAACTGAATGTTTAAAACTAAAGAAATGATTATTGACTATATTCATAACAAAAATCTCCCACCTCCTGTTATTATCAAGGCGCTGTAGTTGAACGTGTTGTACGTATAAATATCTTGGTGTTGTATTGAATAACAGATTAACATGGGAGATCATGTGGATGTTTTGACTGAGAACTCCAGGTTATATTGTCTCCGTAAATTGTCGAATTTTAATGTTAGTTCTGAGATTTAAGGTATTTTTACAATTGCTCTTTAAGTGGAGTTTGGCAGTGCAGCTTGATGTGTTGGGGGTGGTGATGTCAGTAAAACAGAATTAAGTCGGATTTAAGGTTTTATCAAAAAAAGGAGGAAAAGTAATTGGGGAGTCTCAGCCATCTGTCAAATCCATCTACCTGTACCTCTTGCAGTCCAAACTAGACTCTATATGGTATGATTCCAGCCCCCTCTACATGTTTCATGAAAAACAAAAAAAGCAACTTGCATTGGTAGGCTGAAACTCGTAGACTGACTTAAAAAAACAGGTACCGGAACTCCTTCATCCCACGTACAATGATGCGTTTTAATGATAATTTATCTCGTTTAGTTTAATACTTGCAGTTTACTACCGTATATTATTTGCACATATAAACATTTTTATTATTATTTTTTGAGATGTTTTTAATGTCTTGTTTACTGCTGTTTGTGCGAGTACTTGAATTTCCTTTGTAACGAGAAATGAAGATGCATTTACTCGCTCACTCACTCACTCACTCACTCATTCACTCACTCATTCACTCACTCACTCACTCACTCACCCACCCACTCACTCATTCACTCACTACTCCCTCATTCACTCACTCACCTACTCACCCACCCACTCACTCACTCACTTACTCACCATCACTTACTCGCTCGCTTACTTATTTTAAGGTCACTAGAGACCAAACCTGAGACCTTGTAAATGTGATATCTCGACAAGGAACCATAGCTATGCTTTTCATAATTGGCATGTAAATGTGTTTATAGTCAGTAGATGGATCTCATTGTTTTGGTCATTGTTGAGAGGTCAAAGGTCATCTGAGGTCACAGGAGATCAAGTGATAAAAACCTTGTAAGCTGCTTACAAATATGATATCTCAAGAGGGGTTACATTGATGGAGCTCATGCATATGCCACCATAGCTATATAGGGTTGAGAAACTCTACTGCTTTAGCTGAAAATCTCGTAAATACGATATCTAATGAAGGACTCCTTGATGCATCTTATAGCTGGCTTTCCGACCTCCCAACTAGGTATACTTTTACCATTTACATCAGTTACACAATCCATGAAGTTTGTTGCACTCCTGGTCTGAAGCACCCTTGTGACCAGTTGACTTTGTGTTTATATTTGCTGAAGCTGCTACAAGTTTTGATTACACTCTGTTGTTCCATTCAAGTCAGTCCTCGCTGTCAGTATTGCAAGGCTGTTACAACCAATGATGTAATAATTTACCGATAATATAACAACCGATAATGTAAAAAAAATTACCGATCATGTAACAACAATTGATAATGTGACAAAAAAATTACCGATGATGTAACAACAACCGATAATGTAACATGTTCACTACATGGGGGGTTACCCCTGGATTTCATGAGGGCCCCACGCTGAATTTCTAGACCTGGCTCTACACTCTAAAAACAGTTGGGTAAACTTTTACCCACGGTTAGATCGGCATAAAACCTCTTAAAATGTTGGGCTTAAAAACTGCCCAAAATGGTCAAAAGGATAACCATGGTGGGTAAATGTTCCCCTAGTAAAGATAATTTTTACCCGACTTGGGTAGTTCCTTACCAAACAGTTTAGGAGGTGGCATACGAACCCAACCGTGTGTAAACGTTTACCCAACTGTACAGAGTGTATTTAGGAGTAGCGGTTTACGCTCCAGCAAGTTTGGCCAACGTCGATGGACAGCACCAGTTCATATAAGACAAACCATTTTACAGCGGATTGCATTCTTCTGCAAGTCCCTACAATCGCGCCTGTTCTTTTCAGGAATTACCCCCCCCCCCTCCTCCATTCCAAAACCATATTGCATGATCCGCTCCTGACAATTTTCTGATGGTTTCGCTTCCTGCCCTTTTACATGGACTCTGCCCCTATAAACCTCACCTTAGACCCTTAGGTGAATCCTTGAACTCATGCACACCCTAGTGACTAAGAGCGCATTTGGGGTTACTTCTAATCTGACACCCCAAGCAAAATCATGGCTAAGGGACCGATATAGTCCACCACCATTCGAAGAATCTCCGCCGCAGTGACTATTAATAACATGATCCAAATGGAAGGACAGTTTTGTAAACATCACTGCGAAGATATGAAAGGCACTAACATGATTTCCACACCAATGTACTAGCTCAAACTGTAATTTTCAACACGAGGAGGCAAACAGGGGTGCAACTACGAAAGAGAGGGGAAGGGAGGTTGACGTATAAGTCCCCTCAAGTCGGCGTTCCCAGTGGCCTGTACTATAAAACTCAACAGCAGCCCGTAGCCAGACAAGGTGCTGAAAGGGGGGGGGGGCAAAATGGCTTCCAGGGGGGAGAAAAATTTTTCCGGGGCCCAAATGTGTAATAATGTATTAGTTAATGGCAACTTGAAAGTTTCTAGGGGGTCGAAAAAGTTTTCAGTGGTTTCCCCTGCCTTCTTCCTTGACTACGGGTCTGCTGCTTCGGTGTTTGTAGCCTCATGAGTGAACACGTGGAGTCCATGCTCCCTCCCCTCCCCTCCCCTCCACAGAAAAAATAGAAAACAAAATGTTTACGCCACTTGAAGCAAGTCACACCGAGAAAGAAGCCTATATACTGCTAGCCTTCATTTCAGTTGTCACTACGCATGTTTTGGATAGGCGGGCTCGTCGTTATACACTGGCCTGAATGACTGTAGTCATGACTGGCCTGTAGTCATAGTTATAGGCCGCATGGATTAGTTATTTCAAAGAATATGCCTACTCGAATACTTCAGGCCTCCAAAGTTGCCTCTTAAAGGGAGAAGGCAGTCCCCCCAAGTTTATTTTAAAAAATTTGCTAAATCTTACAGATCTCCTCTTATTTCTCTCACAAGAATTTTCATAATGTTCCTGTGTAAAATCATTGAATATTGTGGGTAAACCAATGAGTTATTCTGCATAAATGTAGGAAAAAAGTAACAAAATTATTGTCACATGATTGATAGGAGCCATTCCTGAACTAGTGTACCGGGGTGCACCACTTCAAATTGGCGGTAGTGCATTTTCCCTTTTAAAGTGTTTAAGATTTACTCCTCTTCTGTATCTCTCCTGGCTAAGCCTCGACTATAGTGATATACCTAGGCTAGGCTATACAATCTTACACTTTTAATACATTTCCTTGCGTTTACAGGAATGATGTTAAGTGGTATTTAGGTGTTCTTTAAGAAAAGTCCCTCCGGCTAACTCTCACCTTAGGCGAGAATATGAAACTACTCCCAAATGGAGCTACGACCTCGCAGGGACACGGGACTTGAAGACAAACATTCGTCACCCAAAGTATATTTTTAATGTGGGGATATCAAAATTCTCAGTTGGTCACTGCTCCTTGATTCACGGCAAAGTTTGAAAATTCAAAAGATACAGATTAGCTCATTTTCCACACAATGCAGAGAGAGTGCTTGGATTACATATTAATAGCCTTGTATGCTATGCCATATGGCTAGGACATGCCGGCCTTAGACAATAAAATAGGTTTGTGTCTGCACGAGGAGGAGCATTACACGATTATTGAAGAGCTACTTGTTGCACAGTCGGCAGAATTGGAACTGGCTGGGATGACGCGATTTGCCATTTAAAGAGCAGCACTCCAAACACTCTTGCATTAGTGCAAACAAGACCTGTCCTGATCAAGTGGCCCAGGCAAAGTGGCTACAGCATTACGTTTACCCTTACTACAAGTATGGTACGGGTATTTAACTACCTGCAGAATACACACAGTCGCTAGGATGCACAACAGAGAGGTGGACCGGGAGAGACGGACACTTGTACTAGGGGTGTAAACAGCGTCCTCTAGAGTAAACATAAGCATAAAGATGGAGGAATGTTATTCACTCCAGAGTTTCAACTTTGGTGTGTACAGAAAAAATCATAAAACATTTCCAGGTGATGTCAATTCCCATACTCAAAAAATATTTATCGAGGTCACTGCGAGACAATCTCGAATCAAACTTTGCATGGGAAAGCCCCACATCTTTGAATTTTTTTTTTCATTACGTAGCACATGATGGTTAGCTTCAAGTTATCAGGGAGTTCTGGCTAAACGATAAGTGTTTCTGAGAAGCAGTGACGCAGCCAGACTTTTCAATCTGGGGGTGGGGTAGAGGGGGCGGACGGTATGACTGGTGGGGCAGACTTAGCTGATACTGTAGCTGATACTATAGGACTATATCTAAGCGGAGCGCCACCATCAATTGGCGCGGAGCGTACCACAAATTTTCGGCTTTACAAACTCCCAGATGGCGGGAAACGGCACTTCCCGAGTGTTCTAAGCAAGAATATGTTCAGCCCCCACTTCGAAATTTTCCCCGCTTCTTGGAGCTTCTTGGATTATTTAGCCCAAAAGTAGACCGAAAACAGTCAATGACTTTCACACACAAAATCAATGGGTCAGCGTGTCAGGGTCGATATAAATGGAAGTTGATAAATTCGGCTCGAGGGAGACAGAGATCGGACCCTCAGTTTGGTGTTGCCATTCTTGGGCTAAATAAACTGGAGTTGGACGTACTCGCCAGATAAGAGTCCTGTGTGAACTTGCTCATAATCGGATTCTAGTTGTACAGTATATTTCTAGGACTGACAAAATCGCAATAGACATTATCATGTAGCCTGTAGGCACACATATTTGGCGTGTATTAAAATATTTTTTTCTCGGCCTGTAATTTCATTGGGGGGGGGGGCTAGTGTGGGGGCGTGAGTTTCAACTGGGGGGCTCCCGCCCCCTGCCCCCGCTGGCTACGCCACTGCTGAGAAGTAAATCCTTCATTGCTTTGGAGATGACAACTTGTCCCCCATTATAAATATTCTAGGACAGTGCTGTCCACCTTTTTTAAACGAAGATGTACTTAACAACTGATAGTAGGCTACCACCATCTACCAACAGTAGGCCTGGAATGACCGCAAGGCTGAGTAGGCTCACACCTTGGACCCAGGACCTTCAAAAATTGCCAAAGAAGATTTCATTTAAAACCGTCGCTTGTACAGCGCCTGTGGACGAACAAAGATTATCCATGTATAGAGGCCGACAAAAACTTTTTCCAGGCCTGAATAGCAACGTACACTTTCAGGAGCGAGGCGTCAGTATCAGTTAACGCGTAGGCTTACGAAGAACATTTCTGCCTATTATGCCTCCAAAAACGCCGGTTCGTTGCATTTTTGCATTTGGTTGAAATCACATGTTGTAGATACTTTCATCTCATTAAAAACAGATAAATACAAAACATTTATCCAGCATCGTCAACTTGAAAATTATCATTAATTGCTTACGGGCCGAAGATTACCTACGCAAATGCCAAAATCCAGAAACGGAAAAGGTTAACCCCCCCGTTGGAGTTAGTTAGTTAGATGAGGTTTAACGGCCCAGTTTCCAACCAATGGATAAAAACTTTGCGACGGCCTGCATTTTTTTCTGTAATGCTACTCGCGCACTTTTGCAATGTTAAACACGATATATAACGAGTTCTGAATGATCGTAGTCACAACACGTGCCAAACACGATGTGCCACTATGGTTGGCCATCGCACCCATAACGTGAAAGAGCCTACGCGAAGCGATTTGATGCTTCGCGAAGCATATTTTCACCTACGCGAAGCCAAATTAAACATACGCGTAG